>JAHWFO010007316.1:2560750-2597847 GCA_023313115.1 Rhysida immarginata
CCCCCCCCCCCCCCCCCCCCCCCCCCCCCCCCCCCCCCCGCCGGGTTAGTATAAATTTTTTGCTTTTATACTTTTATTTAACAAACAGCTGTGATTTTAAATTTTACTGTTACGTTATTGTTTTAATAAATGTAATGGGGAAAAAGATTTTTACATTAAAACTACCCCAATCAGCCCAATTTGGGTTGACTAGGCTATACTGTAGTTGAAATCAGGCTTTCAATTTGTAAAATTAAATAATTATAGGTCTTTTAATGTAAAATTTTACTATTTATTTTACTATTTAGTTTACTAGGGATGGGGGCTTGCTCAAGCATACCTAGAATTAGCACAATCTTCAGTAACTGCTTTCAACTCTACTCTACATCATAAGAATATTTGATTTTTTGCCCATTAATCTTTTCAGTTGGATGAGGGCTCTTTGGGAATTGGAACAATCTGATATGATCTCTATCAAGCCTTGAAGTCCTTCCTTGCTGCTAAATTTTGTTGCAACTTGTGTTGGGTAGGATAGGGGAGATATTACAAATCAGGATTGTATTTGCTGTTTAAAAAGTGTTAATTGAAAATAAAATAATGCGAAGAGTCTGGACACTTGAAAGTATGCATCTCTTTTGGCTGTCAGCCTGATTTTCCTACCGCCTAATGCTAGATAAGTCTCTGGTGTTGGTTCATTGACTTCCCTGGAAAGCAACAATTTGAGCAACTCGTGGAGGAAGATGGTGTGTTGATTTCTTACAGATAAAACAATACCCCAACTATCGTATTTTCATCCCTCAACATTTATAAGATGGAATTCTGTTCACAATTCAGTTTAATGTCATTTCTCCACAGTATAAGTTTGCCTTTCTTTCATTTATGACCTTGCTGTTGGCATAAGAGGAGGAAATGTGTATAATATCTAAAGAAACCCACAGATTTTTTTTCTTCTTCTTCTTAGAAGACAACGCAACAATGAGGTGCGTATAAAAATAAAAACGATTAAGGTGATTTATATATTGATTAAAATAAAATTAGTGTTACTAAGTAAATAACTTATAGCAGTTTTCTGGAATTTTTTTAAAGTAACTTTTAACTCTTTTATGGGAATCCGCATTGTGGACAGTTCCATCTGCTCAATCAAGAACTCCTCCTCATCTGAACTCCCCCTTCATCTGTTCTTAGCTCAACTCAACATTTCCAATAACCATGAATTGAGAATGATATCCCGTCTGTGTTACTGTTGGTTGAATGAATTTGATGAGAGGTGGCAATGGCCCGAAGAAGAGTGAGAAAGAAACTTATTTAAGTCTATTTTATAAAATCAGGGATGGATGAAGGGGGTTGTATTTTGATAAAATTTAATCTGTTCTTGATAAATTTAATGTCTGTCCAAAGAAAGGAAAACTGGGTGTATCCACTGGTTTGTTATACATTGTTGAAAATAAAAATTATTAAACAATTGGTTTTAATAATTGAGACTGGAAATTTATTAGGACGCGTCAGGCTTTGCTAAAATTTTGTAAGCTTATCAGGAATCTCTGACTGCTCTCATATTAATCCCGATTAACCCGATTTTAAAGTAAAATTCCGTCGACAGGTGGCGACACCCGCACTGCTCTGGCGTTTCCCTCGTGCTTCCTGTATCCTGTATTTACGTTTTTTAGCTTCCTGTCTTTTGCGTTTGGTTTTTCAAGATACCACCAACCAAATTGGTTGGAAGTAGGTAAGAAAAACTCTAATAATCCTCGTATTGCTAGAAACATAGTGTCATTGGCAGTAGTTGAATGTAGTTAACACGTCAAAAAGTTTGTGCTCAAAAACAGACGTTGAGTGTAAGTTACGACGTCGAGTACGTATTTGTTCAAATGCTAACTTCTGGACGTTGCTGGATGAATTGGTTCGTTTATTTCTGCTTTTTCTATTGGGTTTCGAAATCTTATGTTAGTCCTTGACTCGTAAAATGTATTGCAGATAAAATTTATGCCGGGAAAACATTGTGGTAGTTTGGGCTGGCGATGTTATTAATTGGACTAATCCGTAATTAAAGATGGGACTGCTCACAAGTGTCAGTAGTGGGACGAATGTAACTGAGAAGCTGACGATTGGAGAGAAGCAGTCGAAGTTCGATAGAGTAAAATTTTTAATAATTTTACGTAGAATACGTATCCGAGCCTACTTTCAGCAGTTATGCTAAAATGGTGTTACTAATTTCGATTGATTCTTGATTATTGATTGACCGAGTTAAGAGTACTAAATTCAGGAAAACCACTAGAACATTTGCTAAGTTGACTACTAGTTTTTGAAGCAGGAGTATCGATAGATGTTGATGGGGCCTGGGGGGGGGGGGGGGGGTGAACTAGACTCCCGTGTAGAGGTTCCAGACCCAGGGAAGTTTACTCCATTGAGATATACCACCGTCAATGTTTCCTTGTAGATTAAATTGTGTTTATAAATACTCGCGGATTATTAATGGGTTACTTCACCTTTGAAAGCAGTGATTGCTTCGTTTTTGAAGTCTGAGATAAAATGACTCATGAAGCCAATAATCCATATTATAAGTAGATGTTGATGGCATATTTTTCCAGAAATCAAAAATCTAAATATAATGAAAAATAACTAAATCCTACGTTCTCGACTTGTGCTCCACTTGCACTTCCAGGGATTCAGTGGCCATTCCAGGGACACCTAAAATCCATTAACTTGAGATATGGGGTAGGTCAAAAAAAAAAATTGACGGAGGCTCTGGTGACTGCCAAAGCTGCGGGTTTTTAAGGCGTAGAACTACTACTGTATGTTATTATTGGTTACCGTTAGTGTGCATTTTTTGGCGAAAAAAAGAACAAAATTAAAAAAAAAAAGTTACTATATTCAATTACATTACAATTTTGTGAAGAATTGGTCTGTGATATGAAAAGTAACAAACAGATGACAAAAGTTTCAGAGTTATATTTCTAGTAAATGACAGATCAATGTAAGTACTTCCCAATGTACTTGGATAGTGAATCGGGACTATGTCTAAATTGAAATGATGTTTCATAAATTCAAATGCTCCTTCGTTTCGTTTGGCATCCATATTAAAATTGCCCATCAATATCATAGGCATATCCGCATGCACCTCAAACTCTTCATCTATTTGCTTGCAGCTGTTGGTGTATTTCTTTAATCCAGAAAACAAGAACATTTTTGAACATGTTTGAAAACAAACAACTAAGACCAACATGTTTGAAAACATATATTATTTTAGTCAGATTTATTGTTTTAAGAAATTAACAAAACTTCAAAGTTCATTTCTTAAAATAATTAATCTGCTTTAAATAATATATATTTTATTATTTTACAACATATTTTTAATAGAAAAACTAGAAACGAAACCACCTGTTCACAAGCTGTGCGGTTCCGGAATACTGCCACCCTTAGCCCGAAAGTTGATTATCATCCCCTTTTTCAGCTCTCTAAATCACGTTTCTTACCCATTGCAGCAATGAGTGATCTGTTTTTAACTTAGTGGAAACCTACCTTATATAGTCACGTAACCAATTCCGAACACATGACATAGTTCCTCGGGTGGGCAACTTCGAAGACAAACTTAGGGAGTGGTCATAATAGTGTGAGTAGACCCTGTATGTGCTGGTAGATGCTTGACAGCTGGCTCTTGTGATATAGCTCTAGCGCACACAGTAATACAAGGAGAAGTTAGTAAGTAAGTTACAAATGATGATTTAAAAAATATTAAATGGGATAGGAATTTGCAACACAGCTAGGTTTGCACGTTATCTTATTTCTCAACATAATACCTGATATGTTGAAGCATTTGTCCTATCGACGTAATAGTCTGATACCTTCTTGTTAGAAAACTGGGCTTTGCTGCCTTAGCCAGTTTTGCACTTCATTTTCAACCTCATAATTTGCTTTTTTTAGGGAGACTTTCACCTCTCCGTTCGGCGCAGAAATCATCATGGGGGAAGTGGTAGGATTGTAAAGGGACTTACAGGGACAGCAGAATTGAGATTGGAAAGAGTCACATTAAAATACTAATGAGGCAACAAAGGAAAAATTCACGAGTTCTAATAGATCGTTATCTTGCTATAAAATAAGCTGCTCAACACAATGAACCGAATAAAAAGTAGCAAGGTGCTGCTTCATGGCAAAATAGACTAGGAACAGTACTAGTTATTTTATAAAGTATCTTAAAATTTTCTGTAAAGAATAATTCTTATTTAACAATTTTGTGATAATGGGTTTTTTAATGCTCCTTTGGTCTAATGCATTAAAAAAAAAAGAAAAAAAAAAGTTCTCTATTGGAAGTATAAAAGATATAAAAGATATCTGACATTTTTATTAATCAAGAAAATACTTTTTTACTGTTAGAAATTGTTACTTGGGAGATGGGAAGAAGAACCACCCTTCTCTGACTATGCCACTGTTTAACATTAAACTCCTCAATATGGACATAGATTTCCTGGCGTTGTTAGGCTGTGTCTAAAAAGTTCGAACGGTCGTCAACGTAGTCACGCAGTACGATTGGATACTCATTCGGGAGCTGTTCTCTTCTGTCTGTTTGTACTTCATGGACAGCGTGGTCGTGAACATTCTGTATCAAAATGGCATCGCGCCAAGGTTCCTCATCATTTAAATAAATAAAATTTAAAATTCCGTACATACTTAAATTTTCTTCACCTGTCTTGTCTTTTTCGTGTTATTCCTTGTTTCTCGATGCTGCCCAATGTGTATTTTGTCATCTCTTTTCTCCAAAAAATGTTTATTACATATCGGGCACTCAAACACTTGAATTTGTCTACTTTCGTCCGCCCTTTTGATTCTACTCACCGATGCAGCTGACTGGCATTGCACTCTGATCGCGATTAGTGCGATGGTTTGCTTTATGCAAACACTCGTCGCAACCGATCGGACTTTTTAGATACACTCTTAATTTGATATGCTCACTTAATAAATAATCTCCATGCAAGTTTAAAAAATAGTTAATTATTGCCAAATAATAAAATGCTCACAATTATTTAATAAAGAGTAAATTTTGAACCAAATATAATTGTTTACCCTGAACGTAACCTGTGGCTATGTCACCATGTTCTTCTCTACACATCCTGCAAGTTGGACTTGGAGAGCAGTCTTTCCAGAAAGTTGTTGATTAAATTGAAATCAAAACCCAATGTTATTGCAGTTATTCAAAAATTTTTTTACTAGAATATATGGTTATTATTGTGATGTTCACAAAGTATAGGCTGGCCTGAAATATGTGCAAACAGTGCACTCAAATACCTTCTCAGATTTTTGTATTAAAAGCCCCTACAAATTTCCAGACAAATCCTAACAAGTTATTCAAAAGGTATTCCCTACCCAAGCTGCTCATTATCATCTCGCATAGGGTCATCAGTGATAGAGCAAAAATGGCAGAACTTTGTACTGAGTTTTTGACTTATAACCATACCTTTGTAAAAAAAAAAAAAAAAAAAAAAAAAAAAAAAAAAAGCTAACGAAAATTTGTGTGGAAGTTTCAGCCACAGGTTTCTTATGTTTCAGCATTGATGGATAGGTTGAATGATTTTCTTGTTCAGGATTTAATTATTTAGGTCGTACAGAAATGATTGACACAGGCCTCTCACTTCATAAATGAACTCCACACGCCAGTGAAACAACTAAGAAATCTATTGCGGGGGTCTTCAGATATGCACGCATGACAGCAAAGATGGAAGGTGATTTTCACAGCTAGCGATGGACAGTGTGGTTTTTGTGGAAAGAAGGGTTTTCAGGAGGTGATATCCATCATCGTATGGGTCTGTGTGCATAGACCATGCACCATCAAGGCAAACTTATGTTCCGCAATGTTTAACAGTGAACAGGAAACTGCAGTTAAAGATGTGAGCACAGGAGGACCTTCAATATCATGTATAGCAGCAAATGATATTGTTAGTGTTGAGTTTGATCATGGCAAATAGGCGCATAATACTTGATGAGCTACAGAATGAAACCAGATTTGCAGGCTATTGTCCGTAGATGGTACACCATTACACCCAAGGAATGGTTCACCTCAGCCATCTGTAAACTCCCAGGCAAATGGCTGAAGTGCATATGCTTGAATGTGGAGTATATCTAATTAATCATATGCAGTTATTGTGAATAAATTATATTCCACCCTGTGACTGCATATGTGTCCATTTCTGTACGACCTTAGAATATACAGCATTTCTCTCCACTCAAACTTTGCCTCATCTTTTGTATTTAGCATTCTAATACTAGGAACAAAATTGAAAATTCCATATCGTATAGCTAAAATAAACTATGGAGAGGTGTCTGACATTCTGCTTCAGATTGGTCATTATACAGGGTGTCTGAAACGTTTAAGGTCAGAATTCTATAAATAGTAGAGACTGTAAACTGAATATTTTGAGAAACGTGTGAGGTCCACCAGCACACCCGAAGAAAGTTTCTATAAGCTGCTTTTGTTTTCAGAGTAGATAGTAAATTTTTAGTCATAAACAACCAAGCAAGAACTTAAAACTCAGAGCAAATGTTCAAAGGGGCAACCACCAGATTCAAAACATGCATTACGACACATGAAATTTTGGCACGCTTTTTGTGGTGTCTGTTTTACAACGAGACTGGCAGCTAACATCCTGACAAGCTGTACTGCAACAGATTCTATTGGAGTTTCATACATCAACTTAATGTGCCCCATTAGGGAAAATATCCAGAGAACAAGACCTTCCCTTCCACTTCAATGATTAGGGAATCTGTTCACCAGGTGCTTGCGGATATTAATAAGGCATTGCCAGATGTCACAGAAAATATGAAATTTGTAATTATGTAATTGCTTTGTAGAAATGTACAGTAATAAATAAAAAATTATTTTTTTGGTTGCAATCTGCAACTTTATCTCTGTAATCTAGCAAACCTGCATCAATATCAAAATGAACAGACATGCTGTTACGTTGCATCCACATTCTCTCACAAACATGAGGTGCAATGTCCAACATTTCTGTTTAATGAACATCAGGAAATTGTTCCATTTAAAGGAATTAGCAGGAGATAAGGTCCTATCATCTTGTACAGTTCCCACCCATGTTGTTTTAAAAACGAAAGCAGCTTACAAAAACTTTCTTTGCTCGTATTACATTGTTCAAGATCTCATGGTGGCTGAAGTATGCATTTCTGACCATGGGTTCCCTATCTCAACATACTCAGTTTGCAGCGCTCTGCCATCTGTAGAATTTTTCCCCTAAAGGTTTTTGAGACGCAACGCCTTGTTGTATGTGTTGGAATGTCGACAATACGTCTAGTGACACTAATTTGACGCTGGAAGGAATTGGTAGATAAAATTTTCTTCGTTTTGAAGATAATATCTGTAAAAATGAAAGTTAATTTCGATACACGTCGACAAATTTGAACCCTAACTGTATTGCTTTATCAAGAACTTATCTTTCTCTCTTTATTTTATTATTTGTGAAATTTCTGCCCTGTGACATCGTGAATGACCTTACAAAGTGGGAACATACAGAGACTGAGATTGTCCAATCATGATATAGTACTGTATAACCTCGATTATCTGTCCCTCAAATATTCGTCCATGTTCTGTCGTTCGTCATTCTCGCTTGGTGGTTGGCAGAAGAGTTATGACAAAAATTTTCATACAGTGAAGCCGAAACGATGTTGTTATTGAAGTGCATAGCTTGGCATAAAAATCAAGTACTGCTTTTGCATGATGTGGAATTTCTAATTTTATGTATTTATTGCATATAAGCAAATGACTGACTTTTTCAAAAAGTAATGTACAGTATTTTGCAATTTAAACTGTCAAAGTGTGTTCATGTTCTATTATCCGTCATTGTCCCAGTCCTGTCCTATGGCAGATAATCATGGTTCTATTGTATTTCAAAAACAGGCCATGAGCTGAAGTGAGGGAGGTGATATAAAATTGCATGGAATTTGTAAAAAACCATTTGTAAGCAATTCCAAAATGCCACATGATGCAATATCAGCAACGTGACAATTTGTCGAGACCTGAATTTTAGTTTTTCATAACCTAGAAGCCTTACATAAACCAAACATGCCTATTATGGCATCCTAACCTATGTACATGTAAGAGATTAGATATTTGTGTGGGTGTGGATATCCATTTGTCGTTTTTCACTTACGGATTTTGTTGTCTTTATTTTAGTGCCACTTTATTATTGTAGCAGTAGTATAGTTTCATGATGTCCATGTTACATGGTATATCTATAGGAAGACAAGGATCAAGCAGTGATACAGTAAACTATTTATTAGGTCATACACACTTTGGATAGAATAAATAGCTGATCATGATTATCAGAGATAAAATGGCTATGGAGTTACAAATTTCTTTCGTCAGTTATAAGTTTTGGATGAATAGCTGCTGTCACGGATATTTGTTAAACTATAATTTTGTTAGTTCATAGGATGTAACGTTCAATTAATTTAAAATACTAAATACAATATCGGAATAAAAAGAAAAACACAAATCCACACAGATTTTTTTATTGACTCAGATGCAAGGTAATCTAGAATAACAGGTAGGTCCAGTTTGTCAGAAGTGCTTAATGCGCATGCGTATTGTGACGTCACAGGATGACTTATGGCTTTACTTCCGGCGTGTGCGGTAGCCATTATTCTGGTCACAAAAGAAAACTTTTTCACGTAAAAAAACAAAACTCTTACGTTGATTTCTGAAGAAACGTTTATTTGTAAACTTACTATTTTATAAATTAAAATTTCCTAATGCCTGCATAAATAAAGTTATTAAGAAATAATATCGAAATTATCATCTGTCTCTTAACTGCCAACGGTTCCGACGAATCAATTTCGAAATCTTAACGAGGAATGATAACTAGGCCTAATGATAATGAGAAATACGTTATCGTCCTTGTCTCTGTGTTCGCTTAACTATCCGCACATTGCGCGATGAGTGAACATGAGACCAAGGTAAATGATTTTACATTTTAAAGACACCCACTCCCCTTCTAACGAACTGATATATAACCCTTTTTCTATTTAGTCTCAGTAAATTTCACTTAGCTTGGTCGCATGATCAGTTATCACGCGATGTGCTGATAGTTAACATCAACCCTGTGTTCACATTAAAAAGATAATACGTAAGTACATTTTACAATAATTATAAATTATGTAAGTCCCTTCATATAATGGCATTATTATTTAATTAAAATATATAGTATAAAGAATGAGAATTGTGAAGGAAATGAACGAGTCGTCAAGTGTAGCTATCGCACGACTGCTTTCATTGCCGCCATGTTTTAGTTTCTGTTGAGGTTTCGATTTAGCGGGTATAGGTTTCGATGTCATCTAGTGACGTCAAAATACGCTTGCGCAGTAAGGCAATTTTTACTATTTCCGGCAAACTGACCCCCACCTTGTTCTAGATCACCTTGACTCAGATGTACATTTCGGAATTCATAATTCCTTCATCTGTGTGGATTTGTGTTTTTCTTTTTATTCCGATATTGTATATTGGTGTCCACAGTTTCCGGCTACCGGTATTTTGTTTTATTTAAAATGCTAAATTATATGTAATTTTCAGAATAAAGAAGAAGAAAAAAATTAATGGTATGAAACTAGATGGACACAGGAAAAATATGCGATCTGTTTCCTTCTATATTTCATCACCAGTGAATATTGCAGGATATTTGCATAGATTTGATATGGAATTTTCTAAATAAATTAAAGTGTATTGTCAACTGAAAACAGAAAAATGAAAATACAAATCCACAAAAATAGTTTAATACTACCTCGTATGTACATTTCACTGATGACGTCAGCTGCTTCAGCGAGAAACGTAGACAATCAAAGGTTTAAAAGTCAAAGTCTATAGTGAACAGCCAAATTTATAACAAAATTAGGAAACGAACTGACGAATTAGGAATAACTACTATCCCATAACAATGTTGACCAATCCAGAATGGTTGCCAGCAATGACTCAACAACCGTGAAGAGTTAAACGGTTAAAATAACCAAACAAAAAAATTAACCATTACTTTTTATATAAGATGGAATCCATTATCGGGAACCATTCTTCCACCGAAATTGGACCATCGTCACTATTGAGTAGTTGATTGGATGATTTATTCTTGATTATTTATCATCGGCAAACTTAGTGAAAATGGAGAAGACCCTGAAAATGGAGCAGGTCACGACCCTCAAAACGAAGGATAGGGAAGAATGGAACAGGCAGATACTAGTTCTCAATCATGGACTTAGAAAATGTGCAAACTTTACAGCAGCTTTCAGGAGTGGCTGCACCCTTAGGAACAAACTCTGCAAGATAAAGGATATAATCCCCAGGGAGAAAAGGGCAGGTGTCTATAGGTTTGATTGGGCCTCATGCCCAAAGTTTTATACTGGTAATTCTCGAACGACCTGTGCTATAAATACAAAGATGAAAGAGCACATTGCTTTTACAAAGCATGTTAGATGGGGTATGTCCTCTTTCAGCGACCACATACTAAGAGAGGGGCATGATTATGCATGTGATAGTTCCACAATCATTCGTTCTTGTAGAGATCCTAAGTTGCTGTTGTTCCTAGGATCATTGGAAATAGTCGAGAATAAACCATCCAGTTAATTATTCGATAGTGATGGCCCAATATCTGTGGAAGAATGGTTCCCTATAATGGATTCCATCTTATATAACAAATAATAGTTTAATATTTTATCCGGTTATTTTAACCATCATTTAGCTCTTTGCAGTTGTTGAGTCATGCTGGCAACCTGCTTTATTCTGGATTGGCCAACATCGTTATGGGGTAGTTGTTCCTGATCCGTCAGTTCGTTTCCCAATTTTGTTATTAATCGAACCTTTGGTTGTCCATGTTTCTCGCTGAAGAAGCTGAAGTCGTCAGTGAAATGTACATACGAGGTAGTATTAAACTATCTTTGTCGGTTTGTTTTCATTTTTATTTTCTCAGTTAACCGATGTCCACAGTTTCCGGCTTTTCAAGTGTATTTGAAGTGTATTGTACATTAAAAAAAAACCATTAAAAACATTAATCTCTTTATTTTCAGTTTCACGAGATGAAAATGGTTAATAAATTTTGAACAAAAAATGTAGTGATGAAAGGACTAAAGTGACCACATTTCAAATGTGGGGAATTCCAAATTTATGATCAGTTCAAAGAAAAGATCCCAGTAAAGTGAAAGCAGTCCTGTAAAGAGGTAGATAATTGAGGAATACAATGAAACTGGAGCTCTTTCAGAATTCTCTCATTTTTAAAAAAAAAAACTCATTATAAAAATTCTATTTTAATATTCAATTTTTTTTTTTTTTTTTTTGTTCTCTTAATAAATCTGCTTTTCTCTTATGATTAGGATGAGGGAGATACTACGGAGATCTAGGAACAAGAGTTGAATGAACCATTCTTCCCTGAACAGGTGAATATACAGGACCCCCACTGTTCATCTTATACGAGGGTTGTTCCGAAAGTAAGTTTCGTCATTTTTTTTCACACTGAAACTTTATTGTCAAAAAAAAAAATACACCATGGCATCATGAACTATACAGCTTGCACTATTATCTGGCATAGTCACCACCGACATTGAGACATTTGTCAGAGCGTGTGATCACTTTGAAAAAAGAGTAGTAGCAGGCAGGCGTGCACGAGGCTGTCTGATCTTGTGTGAGCCTTGCATTGTCGTCCAAGAGCACAACACCTAACTCAAGAGTCTGGTCTCTTTCGTAGAATGGCAGACCTGAGTTTGGTGAAGGTGTCGCAGTAACATGCTACATTGATGGTCCCTTGGAGGAAATCCATGAGAATCACACTTTTCGCTTCCCAGATCACTGTTGCCATAATCTTTCCTGCGTAGGGTGACACTTTGAATTTTTTCCTCACTGGTGAACTGGGATGCGACCACGTTGTCAGTACACGTTTGTCTGTATCGTGATTTGTACTCAAATAACCTTGGGCATGCCTGTCTGCTGCTACTCTTTCTTCAAACTGATTGCACACTATGACAAATATCTGAATATCGGTGGCGACTATGTCAAAAAATAGTGCAAGATGTATAGTTCATGATGCCAAGCTGTAATTTTTGGCGGCAATAAAGTTTCCGTATGGAAAAAAAATGATGAAACGTACTTTCGGAACAACCCTCATATTTTATAATTAAGTTATAGTTATCCGTTAATTTTTTTTTTCTTTTAATTACAAAGGTTGTTCAAACTTTGAAATTATAGAGGTTGTCCAAAAAGCATCTCTACACTTTTAAAAATAAACAAACAAGGAAATGCACTGACCTTTTTTTTTTTTTTTATTCAAAAGGTATTAAATTATTATTATTATTATTATTATTATTATTATTATTATTATTATTATTATTATTATTTT
Organism: Rhysida immarginata; assembly: GCA_023313115.1. Lineage (NCBI taxonomy): Eukaryota > Metazoa > Arthropoda > Chilopoda > Scolopendromorpha > Scolopendridae > Rhysida > Rhysida immarginata. The sequence goes on from JAHWFO010007316.1 coordinate 2,573,104, forward strand.
TAAATGAAATGAACAATAGATGGCATCCCAATTTGTGAGAACTGACGAACTGAAAAGTTGAATTTCAGCAACCAGTGAGACTGCCTATTTTCAGTGCTTCACAGAATCTGGTTTTCTAGTCGATGGCTGATGTCAAAAACCTTAACCGGTGAGAAGCGTTACCGAAAGTTTCTCAGTTGGACTAACAGATTAGGCATAAGAGCACTAATTGCCGTTTTTGATCGCTTGAAAATGAAATCACAATTTTTTTGACCACAAATGATGTTTCGCATGCGACTAAGAGTGTGCATTTGGAAATGTTCTAAACATTGTAAAAAATAACTTTGACACTTTCTTTATTGAACACAAAAAACTGTAACCTCATTTCCTTGTTTCTTTCTTTTAAATGATTTTCTAAAAGTGTAGTGATACTTTTCAGACACCCTGTATAATTCATAAATGTACAGAGGGTTGTTTGTTTCATGAACATGAAGTATTATTAGGGCAGGTACTAAAATAGTTAGTATTAAGACAGCGAGCTAAAAACATTGAGTTATGCCACTGAAAATTGACCTGTATTGGGAGAGCTACATAACAACCCTTTCTGATGTCAAATTCTGCTATTTTATCATTATGAAAGCATGCAAGAAGCGAGGCTTTGTGGTTTCCAAGAAAAGGATATCAAGTGTACTAAATAACATTGGCAAAATCAGAGGTGGCATCATTTCTGAGGATAAAAAGCAGGCCAATTCAAGACCATCCACTAGCCATGCTTCTGATGTCGTCCAGAAGGTTTGGGCTCTCATCAATGGGCCATTGCACAGAAGGTAGAGACATTTGTATACATGCTTAACACAGTGATCAACCATGATTTACAACTGGAGAAGCGACCCAAGTTTTGTTCAAAAGTTGTTGTTTTGCCATGTTTAAGGGCGACAGATCAACTGCTGTAAACTGTATGAACGATATCTGGCAAAAGAAAAGTGGAAATATGTAATCGCACTAGATGTGGTGTATGCTTATTTAAGCCAAGTTGCAATTACAGTCATACAGGCAACATCTTTAAAAATGGCGAACGATGTCGACGCTCTTCGACCGCAGATGGTGCTGAGTGTAACATACTTTTTGATTCACCTTTGTACGAGGGTGGGCTGAAAAGTAATGCCTCCATGGCTGTAACTTTTTTATTTTTTAACCGGTTTTCAAAATTCTTTTTGTATCTGATACTCACATTTCTCCTCTTTGTAATGCACTATTCACTTCTCGGCATAGTTCCCATCCCTTTCCATGCATTGTACCAACGCGTGACTAGTCGGGTGAACCCGTCGGAAGGGAATTCCGGGTTGTTGTCGACACCAAGACCGAATGGCAGGTTTCACCTCATCGTCAAAATGCAACTCATGCCCCTTAAGGTGCTCTTTCGTTACAGCCATGGAGGCATTACTTTTCAGCCCACCCTCGTATATTGCCTGAAATGTTTGTTCGTCATGCTGAAGGTCAATTGTGTCTTGCATTTCTTTTTCAGGCAATGACAAAGACTTTTAAACTTTCTGTGCATGTGTGTCTTCCTAGTTTGATGTGCCAATGCATTGTTCGTGTTATGACTTCTCTAAAGATGTTGATTGAGGTATCTGTCAAAATATACTGAAGTCAATGAAAAGGTCAAGAATAGAACTGAATTCTGTTTAAAATTTATAACCTCTTGAGGCAGATGCCATAAAGAGAAAATACTAGATCTCATTCAGAGGAAAAGAGAGCCTCAGGAAGGACTTAGAGAATTACTGTAATTGAAAAATATCTGTAAATGAAATTGGTTTAGTTTTCATAATTTTTCCATATAAAAATTATAAAAATCTTGTGACGAGCTGGATGCTTGTGGTCCTTTATTTCAAATTCAGATCACAGAAGTTATCCTTTTGTTATTCATCCTAACATATTTACCTTATGTCGGAACATTATCACCAGTATTTACATGTACTTATTAATTTGTTAAAAACCCTTACTGATACTAATTGAGATATCAGGTCGTTGCATATCAAATGTCATATTGCAGAGGTCATCTTTAATGGCCCTCTAGAAAGGACATCTTCACACGTGCTATTAGAAATAACCCCCATTGCAATCCAAACATTGTTGCCAATGATTCTCGAGCCCTGTCCAATAGAATCCATGATCATGGGACTCAATAAACTCCCGGAATGCGTTTTCGACATCTGCTTGGGTTAGGAATGATTTCCTCTGGAGAAAATTGTCCAGGCTCTGGAAAAGATGGTAGTCGGTAGGGGAGAGGTCTGGAGAGTTAGGGGTTGTGGAAGCACCTCGTAGCCCAGAGCCTGTAGCACCTGCATGATCGTTTGTGCAACGTGCGTTGTCATGCAGCAGAAGGACACCTTTGCGATGCACAAGTGCAGGTTGTTCTGACACAGTTTTGTGTACGTAAGATGCAGTTCACGACAGTAGGTCACAGCGGTGATCGTCTCCCATTGCTGCAGGAAGCTGTAATGCACTACACTACAGATGTTCCACCAAACTATAACCATGAGCTTTCTGGGGTGCAACGGGGGTTTAGGGAACCGTCGTGGGGGCTCATCAACATCCGACCACTGTGCTGACCGTTTCCTATAGTCGTATAGGAGCCATTTCTCGTCGCAGGTGACAATGCGATCAAGAATCCCCACTTCTTCATGGCGCAAAAGCAATTCCGTACACACCTGTTATCGACGCTCTTTTTGGTTTCCGTAAGTTCACGTGGGACCCATTTGTCCTGCGTTTTCACCTTACCGATGGTCCTAAGGTTTCTACTGACAGTTGACGCTGATACAGCATGATCCCCTGCCAGGTCCCGAACAGTTTTTGACGGGTCCTCTTCCACAGATTGCTTCAGATCAGCGTCATTTAACACTTTGGGCGGTCTGTCGTGTGGCTCATTTGCCAGGTCCATCCCTCCCGCCCAGAATTTTTGGAACCAATGTTGGACAGTATGTTCGTTTATGGTGCCTACACCGAATACCTTATTGATGTTTCGAGAGGTGTTGGATGCAGTGTGATTCAACCTGAACTCGTAATGCATTATCACACGTAATTTGTATGAAATAATGACTATCTTCGCTTTGGTTCAAATGCTATTAAATATCACCGCAGACATGCAAATTTCAGGCAGCTGGTCGCTGATAGGTTTATCTCTGGGAATGTATGACTTTATGGTTACTTGCTACTAAACGTGGAAACTGTACTGAAGCGCGGAACCCATCTCAAAATCCAACATTTGATATGCAACGACCTGATATAATACTCTGGAATTAAAAGTAAAAAGATGAAAAACCGCATTTCAATGATATTATGGACCATCTATCCATCTATTATTTTCATTGTTACTCTACTGAAAGAAGGCCACAATGAGACTGAAATGTATCCATAAATCCCATGGAAAACTTGTTGGGAATACTGGCAAGAGCAGTTCATAGCAATAGCACAAATTACTTATTACACAGATGGGACAATCAATGTTAAAGTAGTGGAAACAGCATGGCTCATTGTTTTACGTCATCGATTTTACAAAGTCCCTCTGTACCGCCAGGTGCGCCATCTCGAAACATTGTCTTTTGATGTTTAATAAAGAATTCTGTATGAAAATTTCCCAAAGGATATGGTATATATTTTTTTACGTGACGGAAAGTGCATGACTCGTGTTTTTTTCTTAAATCCTACAATTTAGTATAGTCCCTGATTGCAGCGCACCTGACAATACAGTGGGACACAATCACATGATCTGTTTCCATTTTCTCCATAAAGACGTCCTCATTTGTCCCATCTGTGTAATAAGTAATCTATGCCAATAGGTGCCAGTACACAAGCATAAATGATCTGAAAACTATAATTCGGTATGTCTGGAAGGAAATCAGCACTTTCCTATTGTTGAGAAAGAAAGAAAGAAATATATAAATTTTTTTTGTCTTTTTACTTTTTATAAAAATCCCGTTTTCCCCCCCTCCCTTCTAATAAATCTTTTTTTTCCTATCACCAGGATGAAATAAACATTCGAATAAAAAATGAAGTCTGTGAAGAGTTGTGGAGAGTGGAAGCATCTATTGCGGCATTCTTCAATGAAAAAGTTGAAGGTATTGCTCTTAATAGCTTTTATTGAATTTTTTTAGAAAGTGTATGTAAAAAAAAACAAACAAATAACCCCCCTTCTCCTTTAAAATTGTGCTGTCACATGCTTTACATAATAATCAATTGTTGAGAGCATAATAAAAAACCCTATACATTATGTTAAGAAAGCTTCTCCTCATCGTAATAACAGGGCTTTCTTCCATCCAAAGACTTGTAAATAGTCACATTAAGTATGATTGCTAATGCTCACAAATAAATAATGCCCCCTCCCTCCCTATTTTCTGTGAATCCCCTTAAAATAATTTTGTGTCAAAAAACTTTGTTTAATTAAATTTTTGCCTGAATTGCCTGCACGATTGTTTATTATCCAGCATCGCCTGTGTTGCTGATGGTTTCAGATTATCGGAGACTTTTTCTCAAGAGGCATTGTCGGTTGCTATAGGGGACGTTTTGTTTTCCTTTAGCGAGGATTTTTATTTTGCAGTGGCCAAGTATGATTTTGTCGGGAGCCTGAGGAGAGAAAACAATGGAAAAAACAAGAGGAAGGAAAAACGAATAAAAAGATGGAGGAGACTTGAGCTTTATGGAAGGTGCGTGGTTTTAGAGGCGAAAAGACATTAAGAATGCGGCATGAAAAAGAGCAATTGCCACTCTTTGAGGTCTTTGGAAAAATGCCTCCACCTGACTGTACTTTGTGATTATGGATCAAAAACCAATGTGCAAGGGGGAGGGGGGGGGGGGGCAGCTCACCTGCACCCTTGATATTATATAAAACTAGACTATTACAAAATCAGATGGTTCTTCAGTTATTTTTGAATCTGAAGCTATGAGAGGTTCATAAGTGAACTTTAGTGAATTTGCCTAATCGAGAAAATCCTGAACGTCTCCTAACTGCTTGGATGAGGCGAACTGCTTTTTGATGAAACCAGCCTCCGATGAACTGCACTCCGTCGCTTCGAATAATCGAGTGTAATACATGTTTTACTTTACACATATATTGCATGTTTTACAACAGATTAAAATTTAGGTTGATGCAATGTACCTGCAGTTCTTTAAACTTTCGAAGTTTGTGATCAAAGATGGGAATGGTTCACACCACTGGAAAGTTCAATAAAAGTTGGGATACAAATCCACATGTCAGCAATGAAACTATGTTTAACTTTCACGACATTATACGCAGGTTGGGGCATAAGTCATGGCGACTAATTATTTTCTCAGATGTAAGGGATGGTATCTCAAAATGTCTCAAGGAAGAGGTGCGTTTATAGTATGTTACCACAACACCAGATGGCTCTGCGATTTTTCTTTATCCAGAGAACAATTTTAAATCAGTTCTTAGTCAAGATCATATAAAGCAGAGTTTCTAGGGTGGCTACTGCGGCACTGGGAATGGGAAGAATTAGAGCACCCACCATATCTCGAGACATTTCTCCACGTGTTTTTGATTTCGTATGGAAGTTAAAGGAACCACTACATGGTAGATGTTTTGGGACACGAATGGACATTGCAAATGCTGTGCAACTGGAGATGACTAGATTCACACATGGTGAGGAAAATGGTGAAGCAAATGGCATTTGGTACCTCCCACAACGTTGGCAGTGAATGTTATAAGGGGACTATTTTGAGAAAGGGGGGTATATGCGTTGTAAAGATTCTGGAACATGAAACCTGTAATGTTATGTCATCTACACGAGGAGCAACATGTTGGCGTGTTGTTAAATATCCATACATTTTGTTCGTTCCTCACCCTTTCATCTGTATATTTCACATTTTCCACCCATGCTTGAATTCTTACAAAAAAAAAAAAAAATAGTTGCCATAACTTAAGCCCCCAACCCTTGTATATTTTTTTTGAAAAAATTGGGGAGAGGGTCTTTGACAATATAAAGTTTATTAAACATAGAGCTGACAGTCTTTTGGCTATGCCATCATTAGAGCTATGAGAGAACATTGTTGACAAATCATGGAAAGGGTAGAGCTTTAGCTAAAGGGGACCAATCACCAGTTACATAATGAATATTTAGTTACAACGGACTAGTGAAAAAATGTAGTGTTACAATGCAACTGAAATAAAAATGCAACACATGTGGTGTTAATAATGCAAATATGCTCTACGACTAAAATAAAAGAAAAAAAAACAAAACCCCATAAGCACAAAAGCAGTAGTGCAATGTGAAAACTTTGTTTAATTGGTATTTAAAGTGAACCTTTAGTCAAAATTTTTTTTTGATATTTTATACATCTAAGTCTCAAAACACTAGTCCGTATGGAAAAAATGTAATGTCTACCTTTATTTCTTAATAAACAGCATTTTTAGACAGAAAATTATAGCCCATGGAGGCCGCCATTGCAACCCGAATACGGGATTTTTGTGACATCAGGTATGGCCTGCGCAATACAAAGCCAACTTTTGATGATAACGCGCAGCTGCAGCTGCCGATCCAGCTTTAACAAAGGGAAGAGCAGAGGGGAGAGAGAAATTGAAGCCAAATCATTGAAACCGTTTAAATTTTAGTTTTTTTGTTGCCTTTAGTTTTATAGTAATCATATTAAACGTTCATTGGATTTTAAATATTAAGAATTACTTAGTTTTTTTTTCTCTGTGTTTGTAAAAATTAATTAATATCGCCAACTGGGTAAAGATTAACAGTAATCTATTTTATCATTCACATGTTAAGCCTAATGTGATGAAGTTCAGCAACGTATTTTAACCTCGTTTCTTTTACCGTAATATATATAGAAGAAATGCTGACATTTCATTTGAATTTTAAACTTACTTCAAATCAGTCTTTGTATTTCTGAAGCTTTTTGGATAGTATTCTCTTTGGTGTTTGTTCAAGTTGCCATGAACGAAAACTGTCGGTACTGCGTCTGAATTGTCCAGCAGCCTCTAACAATTCTCCCTTGAAATCTCTCTGCTAACAGGATTCAGTAAAGTGATCCGAACATATCCTGACTCTTTCATTTACTGGACAATTTTCCCTGTTAACTTAATGCAACCATTGCTTCAACAGTTGTTGATTTATTTAACGGCAACTTATGCCACTGCAAGTTTCGTTTGTCGTAGACTTATTATTACAGCCATAAGTAATGTAGTAAACCATGTTATCGGCTGCTGGCTCGGCTACTGCAGCTGCGTGTTCTCATCTAAAGTTGGCTTTGTATTGCGCAGGCCATAGATTACGTCACAAAATTCCCGTATTTGGGTTGCAATGGCAGCCTCCATGGGCTAAAATTTTTTGTCTAAAAATGCTGTTTTTTAATAAATAAAGGTAAATATTAAATTTTTCCACATGGACTAATGTTTTGAGACTCTGATGCATAAAATATCAAAAATATTAAATATTAAAGGTTCACTTTAATAAATTCTTTATTTATCGTTAGTGCTAGGTTGAGATTAGTATGCTATTGCTGTCACTTTATCATGCGTTGTTGACAGAGTTAAAAAACATTTTAAAGTTGAAAATTGTTCTCTAAATGATCAGTTCTTTTGAATCCCTTTGAAAATAACATTTATACATCGTTAAAATTCTTCTTGGAATCATCTGAAACAGAATAAGAAATGCAGTAAATATTATGGCTTTAAAACTCAATACAATAAGCAAAAAACAAATATGCTACAATATTGCAAAGAGACAAAATCTAAACCCAACCATGGAAAACTATTGGGTCTGTGTGAATGAAATGTTCAGAGTGATAGAGCATTGGGGAGTTATACAAGGTGCTACCCAAAATTTCCCGAAATTGTTTTATTTTGATCAAATCATAAGTGGTACGAAGTTTTGCCAGTAGATGGCGTTAGGGATATGTCTCAGCTGTAATTGTGCCAAGCGGTGTCATCCTATGTCGACGTGATTTTGAGTTTGAGCTATTTTGGTTACTCTTTGTGTTGGTCCGGTCGTGTTGCGATTCTTGATATTAAAGCTGAAGAAAACTGCGGCTGAGACCCACAGACTATTGAAGGAGGCTTTTGGTGAACAAGCTTTAGAGACGAAACCCAAACATTTGAGTGGTTCCAGCGTTTCAAAGATGATCGGGAGTCTGTGGAGAACGACAAGCATTCTGGTCGACTGTCAGCAAGCACAACTCCAGAAATGATCACGAAAGTGGGTGACGTGATCCGAGAGGACTGAATTCAGCCAGCCACGATGTTTGTGATCGCCTTGGACAGTCCTATGGGACGTTTTCAGACAATTGAGGAAAAATATGAGGCACAAAAGGTCAGAGATGTGGAAGAAGAAAGACTGGCTGCTCCATCACGACAACACTCTGGCGCACACATCGCTCTGAGGGATTTCCTCAACAAAAACAACATGACGGCTGTTCCCTGGCACCCTGCGATTTCTACCTCTTCCGGAAATTGAAATTGTGGTTAAAAGGGCGGCAACTTGACTCCATTGAAGTGATCTAAGCTGAATCGCAGCAGGTGGGAACATTTCTGGAAGCGATGTATAAATGCCCAAGGAGACTATTTTGAAGGGACTGTGGAAATTAAAAGATCGGGTAAATTCCATATTTTATAGAGGAACGTTTCGGGAAATTTTGGGCAGTACCTCGTATAGGTAGCAGATGTACGAAGAACAAATTTCAGGCTTGCCTTATTTGGATGTACGTGACTTGCAAAGTAAATAGATGCATGATTTGAGAGTACCCTTCCTGATTGAATTTAAAGTGGGCCATTCGGCAAGAACTGTTGCTCAGAACATTAACATAGCATTTGGGGAGAACAGCCAACAATTGAACCGTTTGCCGATGGTTTGTGAACTTTCAAAGTGGAGATATGGCAAGGCATGTGGTCACCGACCTATTGCAGTTTCTGTTATGTGCAGCTGAAGTTGACTCGGAAAAGCATTGTGAGATTGCAGAGGTAGATGTTCACCACATGACAGTTGTTCTATGTCTGGCTGCGTTGGGTAAGGTCAAAAAATAGACATGCGGGTACCTCATGAACTGCAACCAGACCAGAAGTCAGGCATTTGACTTCTAGTCTAAATAATTTTATAGCATTGTTGACACCGTGGATGGCACAATGATGCCTATTGTTGTACAATCTTTTATTTGTATTGTTGGTCATGAGATATATATTGTTGGTCCGTGCAGAGTGTTTGTGAATTGCGTGTTGATACCATTGTTGATACTTATTGTTGCAAAAACTTTGTCTTGCATTGTTGGTCATGAGATATTTCTCATTAATATGCCCTGCCATAACCATGAATATCGATTTTTTTATCAATAATTATTATTTTTTCGAAATCTGAGGTAGACAGTGACCTTCCTCATGCTTTGAAGGTCATGTATGCAAAATTTTATCAAGATCGGAAAAAAACTGTAGATGTTATGATACTACGACTGGCAAAAATTTACAATTATCATAAAATGATGGGTTCTATATTAATATGCCCTGCCATAACTGAAGTTAGTGCCAATAATTTTATAGCATTGTAGCCCATTGAAATCAACAGGTTAGGGAGGTGATGAAAGCAGATTCACAAGATGCACACATATTTTTGCCAGATATTGCATAAAGAATTGAATTACCGAGCATGGAAATCTGTTATGTGCAGCAGATGACACAAGAAATTGTGATCGCAGAATGCAGTATGCGGAGTCGATGTTAAGTTGGCACGAAGATTGCCTCAACTGTTTCATAATATCCTCTGGAGAGATGAGGTGGTATTCAATCGACACAATTGCCACTATCGGGCGGCACAGGACCCCGGTATGACGGTAGAGAAGATGCAGTGTTGTCCAAAAGTGACCATGTGGTGTGAAATGACAGCCACAAATGTCATCGGGCCATTTACCCTGCATGACAGCCACAAACTTCTTGGGCCTGCTTGCTGACTACTTCACAACTACTTCTCCCAAAAGTCGAAAAGCAATATTAAGCTTAAACTCCAGGTGCAAACATTGCAAAATCAGATAATTGCCAACTTGGAATAAAGGAAGGGTGATAGTTGATCATACGCACAGTGAAAGGGCAAATAACAAACAACTCAAACTTTTAATAAGTAGCCAATAGTGATGACGAACAAGTCATCCAAAAACACAAACAGACGATGGAGACTGAAGTTGGTTTAGACTGGAAGTGATGCGCACAACACCTAACTCTTGATTCAACAATGAAGACGAAAAGAACTATAAAATTGTAAGCAGATTAAGATTATTATTGGCATACGGAGAATTCAAAAAAAAAATAAAAATGAGAAATTCTTACAATAAATAAAAGTAAAATTCTACGAAAACAAAAAAATAACTATGTACCGGACAGTTTATAGCGTTAAAAAAAAAATATTCTTTCTATAAAATCTTTTCAATCAAAATTACCATTAGACAAAAAAATAAGTTTGTCTTAAATTTCTCCCCCCCCCCCTTTTTTTTTCCTAGTGATCCTAAAGAAAACTGACTCCTATTTAATTATGTGAGGAATTAATAAAAATATTTCTATCATACAGAAACATCGAGATAATCCGGATATTTCAACAAAAATGATTAAGTCTGCAGTCTTGTGCTGGCAGGGAATAAATGGGTTCTATATGATAATTGTAAATGATCTGGACAATGGTTAAGCAAGGCACAGCCTCCTGAACGGCATCTAAGCCACCCATACAGCCTAAGATGACGATGCTCCTTGTATGGTGGTCCAGAGCTGGGCTAAATTATCCAGGTAGAAGATTATTCTACTGGATTGTAACAGATGCACCTGAAATTGCTGCAGAAACAATTGGCTTTGGTCAACAGATTGTGGTGTTCATTTGCTCCAGGACAATGCATGCCTTCATGCCACATAACGATGCTGACACTAAACGCTTTGGGTTAAAGCATTGCCTTATCCTGCCTATTCCATGGACTTATCTCTTACAAACTATCATTTGTTTCGTCCTGCATAGATCATTTCCTTTCAGGGAAGCAGTTTATGGCAGACAAGTAGGTTATTCTTGCAATTGATGACTTTTTCATTCAGGGATCATGGCTTTGCCAGACAGATGGCAACTACAGGGTGGCTGGAAAGTAACTACAGTAGGTATTATTAAATGGCTATAGAATTTTTAATATCGATGGAATCCATGAATGATGAGCATTACCTCACAGATTTCCACCAAATTGAAATATGTTACTCATCTGAAGCTACTATTGATGCTTGCAAAATAAGAAAATCCGAAAGTTTTTTCCTTTCAAAATAAACCGTGAAAACGAAAACTGTGTGCACATATAGGTCATTCAATAGGTTTTCAACTTTCAGACGTCCATAGTACAGATTTTTATGATACTGCCAGTGAGCCTGGTGTAGCAATAGAGTGTGAGTTAGCCTCTTATGAGTTGCAAAACCAGAGTGTTAGCTTCGTGTTTGTTAGTTATTTGAGTGGGGGGTGAAGTTGTAATACAAACGGATTTGTCTTGGTAAACAAAAGCTAGAGTGATGTGGTTGCAATTGAAGAGATAAACGAATGCAGATACTTTTCAGAAGGTTTTCATTCCTAATAATAGTTTGTTTGTTTACTATATGATTGTTAATACATTGATATCCATATCTGATAAAAAATACTCCGTCCTAAACGACCATTCGTGTGCACAGAGAGCACTGATAGCAGGTACAACTCCGAAAGTAGTTTCACACTTATCTCGTCAGATGACAGTCTTCAGCTTGCAAGAGGCAAACAGCATATGATATATCATTCGATCGGAAATGATGAGAAAGGAAAGAAGATAGAACTCTTTTTCATTTTCTAAATACTATGATCCAGAAACCCAATCACTCCAACCCCCGGGGGGGGGGGCGGTGTTAAAAAGTGCAGATAAAAGGGTAAAAATGGATGATCTCAGTGCTTTCACTACTTTCCTTTACATTCCTTGGGAGGATTACCAGTAATTTCTTATTTAATAATAAATCTAAGCACTTGAATATACAAAAATAATAGTAAATGAATAAATAAATAATCTTAATTATAAAATGGAAATTAGTACAGTACGATTGGATATATCGTCTAATTTTGAAAATGCACATAATGCTTGAAATCAAACCCATAAATAGTTGGTGATGGAATTTTCTGTTCACATCTATTCACCATTTCGTGGGGGACTCCTTTTGCAGCATACATATCAGCAACCCTCTTAGGCATCGATTGGACAGCTGTGCACGTATATTCATTACCCTCTAATTTAGGAAGGTGCAATGAGTTACAAGTTTTTTTGTTACTGTGTATTACCAAATGTATACAAAGTTTGTTTATTTACATTATGTATTGTTCAAGTAGAGTAATGTATAAATAAAGTCAATTTCATTTCATAGACCATTTTATTTTCAATGAACAACATCTCTTCGAATGCAAGGTATTAAGCACACCGGACAAAAAAAATTAGTCACCTGCTGTTAATAGTGCATTGCACATTCCTTTACTTTAATTATAGCTTTAATGCACTTGGGAATTGATTGTACGAGTGTCTTTAAATAATCTTTATGCATACAATTTATCCCTCAGGTCGGCAATGTTAGTCGGAAGGAGATTCTTCCACTTAACACGTTGCTGCAGGTGCTCCCACAAATTCTCTTTTTGGTTCAGGTCTGGGGATTTGGTGGGCCAATCGAGATTTTCCATGGTGTGATTGTGCTCATTGAACCACTTCTCCACAGATCTGTGAACCCCGCAGTTATCGTCTTGATAGTAGACATCGTCCAGGTCTTAGACGTCCTTGACATGATCCACAAAAGACAGTTGTCCATACAGAATGTTACGATAGTGATGTTGGTTAAGCCTGGTGCCAATTTCAACAAGAGGCCCCTTTTCATTATACTGAAAACTTGCCCGCAGCATCACATCTTGGACACAGTCAGAGTGGTGAAAGGCTTCATTGCTTCTTTTAAGCACACGAAGTCGAGATCATTGGAATAAGGACTAAACTTTGATTCATCCGACCAAATCGCATGTTTTCAGTAGTCTATAGCCCAGTTCTGATGTCACTTGCACCAACATACATGAGCTTTCTTGAGAGCTGGAGTGAGTGTCGAATGCTTGTGGGGTAACTGGCCCCAGATGTCCATTTTATGCTAACCATTATTGACTTCCTGCAGCAGTTTTGCCTGGTTTGTAAATGGTTGGTCATGACCAGGTGTGATATTAGTCTTTAGTCCCGTTCAGTCGGCACTGACTTCTGACCACAGTATTGACTGTAGTTGCCACCCAACATGCCTGCGGACCATTTCTTGAATTCGCGGATGACTACACTTTGATACTCTGGCCAAGGTAGCTACTTCTTGCATGGGATATCCTTTTCCCTGCCCAAATGAAATGAGCCCTTTTTGCCACTAAGATAATCTGGATTACGGCCCATTTTTTGCAGCAAAGTTTGACACAGAATAGCACAAACTGCTGTTAACAATGCTTGTACATTGCTTAGCTACTATTATCTCACAATGAAACGTGCTTGTGTGTAGTCATGTGTATATTAAAAAACGTCGTAGAACTCTCAGAGTAACTAATTTTTGGTCTGGTGTGCTTATAAAAGGCAGAGGTGCATCCATAGAAAAGTGATAATCTAACATGGAAGAGGATAGATGCGAAATTAAAAGGAACTCTCCTAAATGCTCTTTTATATACACGGTGTTTAAGGACTCTGCTCAAACTTAAACAGGGAGCTAAAAAAAAAATCTTATACTCTCCAAAATAATGAGATTTTTTGGAGATGATTTTACCAGAGCTTTTGGAGAACTTACTTTGATGATTTGCCAGGATACGTCGTTTCAAACCCCTCCATCCATATTTCACCCTCGAGATTTGTGATTATCTGAATCTCAGATTTCCAAATAAATGGATTGGTCTTGGAGGTCCCATTAATTGGCCACCATGATTATCTGACCTCACATGCATGGAATTCTTCCTATAGGGCCATATGAAGAATGTGGTGTATGAAATCCCCGTGGAATAAATGGCGAACAGAGAAACATTACTTCATTGTCCCACATTTCTGTATATAAGGGCAAGAAGCCTCTAGTGTAGTTTATATCCTTGATAAAGCCAGGAATAAATGGCGAAACTAGTTGGAAATTCTGTTCTCCCTTTATTGTATTGTAAAGTCTCTAAATAAAAACAATACTAAGGACTCCCAATTTATTGAGAAACATTTGCCCTGGAATGTATCCTATTCACTGTTCCTGCCATTCTTTAAGATTCCACTACCTGGTGCTATACTTTGGTGAATTTATGATACCAGTAATGGAGATGGTATAGTTGTGGTAATTCATTTTCACCATAAATGTTGTTTGGGATACTCCAGTAGCCATGTTTAAGAGAAAAAAAAAGGAGAAGAACTGTTGTCACAACAAAATTATTATTGTCTGCACATTTCGGTCACTTTGTGACCATTGTTTAGTGAATACAAGGTGTCATTCAACAATCAAACAACAGAGTCTATAATTGATCGCTTGGGAAAGAGGCAGTGGTTTCAGAAAACCCATCCTACCTCAATAGATGCCAAAGGAAATACACTGAGATAGGTAAGAAGCATGATGGACCCCTCACTGGGCTAACCGCGTTTTTCTCGATGAGGACAGTTAGATTAACCGGTTAGGCAAAGCAGCACTAACTGGCGTTTCTGACCGCGTTCAAATGACGTCACAGTTTTCTCACCGGGATTTCTGACCGATCAAACGCTAACTCTTCTCACCAGTGAGAGTTTTTGACCTTAGCCAAAATTCAACTGGAAGTAAGAAAGCAAGTAAAATACAAAAATGAAAAACTTTTTCATGGAACTTTTATTAAAACAAAATCCAGTACATAATTTAGTACTTCTTTGAACTATGAATTTCGTTCAAGACATCTTTTTTCAATAAAAGATATTCCGAAAATTCAACACAACTTTGACCATAAATAATCTTATTGATAGTAGAGCCTTCAATGATTTCACATCTAGCTGAGTTTTTTCACTTTTCCAGATATTGTTCATGTGAGAAAATACTCTTTTTGAGACAAAACGGGACATTTTATTCAAATCCAGGACATTTTTTCTAGCCGAGACAAACATTCAAAAACAGGGACATCGGATCGCCCACTATAACCACCCCCCGACTGGTACTCGTGAATTGTTAAAAGACCCACAATGATGTACCACAGTAGATGGAGCATTGACATCAAGAAAGGGTGGGATTCAATTGGAGATGCAAAGCCTAGGATAGAGCACATTGGAATTGTTTATAGGAGACTTATATCCAATGGGATGATGAAGTAAATAGTGATGGGCAAATATAAATTAAAATTTGTGTATATCAAATAAGAAATATTTGATGGGATGGCGTAGTACAACTGTGTATTGTTGATGGTGGGTTTTTGATGGGTACAAGAGATAAACAAGATGTTCCATGAAATGGTAGAACAAGGCAAGATGAGAAGTCTGAATGGATTTCATAAGGGGAAATGGGAGGCCAGCTGGTGCAGTATTAAATGGAAAGAAGAGAGAATTTTAGAATAAGCAAAGAAATTCCATCCTCCTCTTGAAGAGCATAGGTTGATAGTGTTGGGAAAAATAATTAATTTATCAATTAATCTGGAATTTTTAAAATTAGAAAATGCACTTGAGAAATTAGTTTACGCACTCCTTAACCCATTTACGTTGTCCAAATAATTTTTATAAACGTGATTATGAGACTATTCATGTTTAGGAAATTGTACATAAAACTTCCATAGAGTTCCATTAAAGAGGCTTCCGTTTTTTGCCACTACAAAGAGTGGCGCTAAGGTATCTCACTGCTTCTCAGTCTGCTAGCGCCATCCTCTCCGCGGACGGCATGTAGCCGAAGAATCATTTAGCGGAAGCGACTTGTTAAATAACCGGAAGTTGATATGAGAATGATCAACACACGCACGCTTTTAGAGGGACCGAAGTTCCTCAAGACTAAATATCAATAACGTTTGAAATTGTAATCAAGTTAAAACATTATGATTTATAAGGTAAGCAAAACAAATTCGTCCTCGCACGCAAAGGCTTGCTTTCTTTTTCTTTAAATAAGTTTCTTGCTTGGTGCTGCTTTTGCATTGCGTTGTCGACGATGACATTTGGCATTCAATGAAGCCATTTCAATCATTTACCCGACGATGCTCTTCATCACGAATAATTTTTTACATAATAAAGGAGAGAGAACTTGTAAAAGCATTTTGTAGGGTTCTTTTAAATAGGCTTTAGAGCCCAAAGGGTTTAATGCGTTGATTAGGAATCAGTCTGCTGTGAGCATTAAACATTGTTGTCATTATTATTGATATGAAACCTTTGGAACGGGGCCAATTTTCTCCGAGCGAGTTGAATTTTATTAAAACGGACACTGGAGTTTTATCAGCTCCTCTTAAGTTCAAATTCTATTTGAATATAAAATAGGTTGCACAATTATAATTATTATGATGATTTCTAAATTGATTTGGTTTTTGATTTCAGAGCTGATGTAGGCATGAGTTTTCAAAATATAACCGAGATTACCTTCTTTGACAAGTAAGTGCCCTTTCTTCGCTATTGTTTACATAACTTCAATTGAAATAAATAACCCACTAAGATATATGGTAGCTTAGAAGTATAGAATAGAGCGAGCGGAACTATTCATTATTTTTATAAGAACGCAAACGTGCCCTCATGTCATGTATGTTTATGCCAAGGCTGACATGTGGATTACTTGTGGCCCTGAACTGGAAAAAAAAATTAAATTAAAAAAAAAATCCTGTTGTAGGAAATAACGAATAAACCCTTAGACGACCCTGGAAGTGTTTGGGCATTTCGTCTTTCAAATTCTTTCCTTTATGCATTGAAATTCCAATGCTACGATTTTTGCACTGTAATTAACACACGTACACTCTGTCAGAGGTAGCTGAGTGAACTGCCAAGACTAAACGCTCTTTCTGCTTCAGTTGCCACTGTATAAGCAGGATGGACTCGCAAAATTCATATAGTTCTAGGTGAGTTTGTTATTTGGATAGTACAATAAGAGTAAGACCTAAACGACAGCAGTATTTCTGGTTTATACAACAGAACTGGATGAATTCTAAGTAGATAATACCGAGAAAGACGTTAATAGTTTAGAATAATGTCACTTGAAGATTAATAATGAAAATTATACTTGGTCATTGATTTTCCATATAATTTTTTTTTTCTTTTGAATTATCCATTACAAAAATCAAAGAACAGAGTTTAGCTATCTTACGAGTTGAAGAGTTGTAAGTTATCCATGATACATAATAAAATTTGAATGTTAACGATAAGTGATAAGAATTCTTGTGTAAACACTAGTTGTAATATTAGAATTGACTAAACTGTATTGTTGAGAAACAATGACTTAAAATGACCAAGTAAAAATATTTATTCTTATAAGGTAGTCTTTAATTTATTTCCATAGTAGGTCAGCTTCCATATCTTGATGGTTATTTAATAACTCATTTGCTTGTTGTGGTTTTTGATTCTGTAAAATTCCAAAACTTTCTAAAATGTCATATCTTATTGAGTTGTTAGTAGTTCTTAATGTCTTAAAATAAAAGGCTTCGTTTATTTTTTTGGATTAGATGTTTTGTTTGTAAAAATGTGCTTAGCATATGTTGATTTATCGTTCACATATGTAATAGAATAAATGATCTTTACAGTGAATGATCATCCTTTCATTCATGGGCTGCAATAGTGGCACATCTCGATAATTTTCAAAAAACGATTGAACCCATACATACAGTCTGATTAATTGATTCTGTACCTGCATCATGATACATAGAAAATACGAGGCATTTAATAAAAAAAAAAAAAAAGCTACCCTTAATGTAGGCAATTTACAAATCTTTTTCTCGGAAATGGGAATTTTGAGATAATGTGCCAATGTTGCAGCCCATGAGTATTAAAGCACAGAATGCTAAGCTGAAAAATAAATAAGATTTACATGCAAATTGATAATATTATGAATTCAAAGTAACTAGAAATGTTCTGTGAATGATGATGGCAACAGCTGAAACAATTGTCTATTCCATCATTAAAATACATACATTGAGTCTTTATTTTTTTTCCTAAGTTATTATTATTATTATTCATTAAGATTTTGATTACTCAGATTACTTCCAGGCAGAAACCTATTTGCATTTGTGTTGTCACGTGTATTTTCTATTTCTGTTAATGAGTTCATTAAATGATGGAAGGCCGAGAGAGAATAATAAAAGCTGCTGGGAAAGCTGAGAGTGATGACAATTGTTCCTTATTGAAAGCTTACAGCTGTTTCCCTCGAGGCCTCAAACCACTGACTGAGTTTCTTCCTTTCACTCTTTCTTGTTTTGGACAGTTGCCAAGGGATTACCCTCTCACTTTCCATTGTATTTAATCATAAAAAGATGTCTCCATGAAAGAAAAAGCAATTTAAAATAAAAGAAATTATTATTTTTTTAATGTTGGTAATGACTTTACAGTAAGATTTATATGCTCTTATGTATTGATATTGGAAGATTGAATTTAAATTTGCTCGAAAGTAGTTGAATTGCTATTCTTCTACAGTACAATGGGTTATTTGGGATGAATAGGAGAAAAGTCATTTCATTTAATTTTCATTCTTAGAACATTTCATAAAAAAAACAAAACATTTCAAACATAATAATGATTATGATGATGATGATGATGATAATAAGCAGTAACATGTATTTACTCGAGAATTGTTCTTTTTCTTTTCTACCTATATTATACTTTTGCATCAACCTTTGCTCTTGCATGTGTGTTTATGTATATAGTAAAAATTAATATTGGCCTGTGTAATTGTTTCCCCCAACTTTTTTTTTCCCCTCCCTTCTTCTTTGAAATTGACTCAGAAACTTGTGAATTGAGAAGATGTGTTGAAATTTTGAAGAAAAAAATTTCCAACTGTATGTAAGGGATCAATTTTGTGCAACTAAGTCTTCACAAATATCAAATAAAAATAAATGAAATTTATACACTCTTAAAGGGTACCTTAAACTGTGCGTTGACTCTTTTTTTTTTTATAAAAATTGGTCAAACCTTTTCAGAGATTAATCTTTTTCTAAAAATGAAAAACATGGTTGTAGCATTCATATCAACAAACCAAAGTCAATAAATTCTACATATCCAAATTCTCCCATCTAATCGAATATTTTTTTAAAAGACCAAGATTTTATCCACATGCAGTTTGCGCGGTAATTGGTTTCAAATTCAATTCATATTGTTGCAATACTCACACATTCAAATTATTTCGTGTGACGAACTCTCATTTCTCCTTTATTTATAGTTTGATAAGAATTGTTGCTCAGACAACAAAGGTCAGGTGACTTTTCAGTTCTGGCATGTGCTTCAAGATAATGGGCGATTCATTGTCATTCTGCATTGCAACAACAATGCAAAACTGTTTCCATGATGAACTCCCATGTTCTCCTTTATTTACAGTTTGTCTATTTGGCTCTGGTGAGTTTCATTTATGAGTTATGAAGGGTTTTTAAGACCCCCCCCCCCCCCCTCCCTGCCCATAAGGACCTTTAAGGACTTTATTTCATTTTTCTTTTAATAATAAAGTGTGAATGCATCATTCCACCATTATAATTATTTGGAACTTACTAAGACTATACATTCATTTTCAAATATAAAAAAAAAGTCACATAAGAAGTCTTATTATATTGGAGTACATCAATCCATGAAGAATTTTAGTATATTCCATCCACCATTTCTACAAAAAGAAAACAAAATCTTAGCGATATTTTTGACCCAATAAAATATTTCAAAAACACAAAACTTCTTGTTGGTGGCCAGTCCACCAAACTTCAAGATATGAATGAGTCTGCAGTTTTTATTTTCTGAGAAAAGACTTTGTAATATGGACTTGCCATTATAAATTTGGCATTATATAGTGCTGTTATATAGGAGCAGCACTGTATTCATTATTTATATTGAAGAATCTATGTACAAAAACTGTTAATGCATAATATTTTCTTTCTGAAAAGCATGAATGTTATATATCCCCCTTATGTTTAACTAATTTTTTCTCCCATTTAACATTTCCCATTTGTAAAATAATGCCCTTCATTACAATTCTTTAAATTAACATTTACTTCTCTTCGTATATTGAAAATGTAATTTTAATTAGTAGACACCAAAAACTCAAAACAAAAAAAAAAAAATAATAATAATAATCAAGTATAATAGTTCATTTTATAATAATTTTTTTTCTGTGAAGTATAATAGTTCAGTTTTGTATGGAAGTTATTAATTGTTGCATTTATTTGAGAAGGTTTGGTGACTGAGTTTTTAGCTATATGTATTAGGAAAGTAAAATTTTAAGATTTTATAATTTATAAAAGTTCTGTTGAATGATGTTTGTTCATGATGTGTTGGAAAAAGTCTATTATTAGTGATATCATTATTAAAGATGGCAATTACTATTATTTTTCTTTAGAAGTGATCAGTAAAGGCAGCCATCCAAAACATGGTGTTGCTCATTTTTATCACTCAGATTTAATTTTCATGATGCAAATTATGAAGCTTTATCATCCTCTCATTCTTGCAAGTCCATTGACATTGGTTTGAATCATCGCTTGTCAAATTGTATTAAAGGTTTCATCCACTTACTCATTAAGGAATTTTATAAAATGCCTCTAATTTTTAAAAGTTGTTAATAGTGCATATATAGCTTTACGATATCTTGTGATGAATAATTTTCATCTTCAATTAGTGAAAAATTTCTTGGAAATGAAAACTCATTTTTGCCTGCATGTGTTTGCGTGTGTATCCCATAAGTTAGTGGAAAATGACTCACTCACTGCATGAAACACATCTCCTCTCTTCCTGGTCAAATATTGTTCTCAGGTTCATGGTTCTTGTTGTGTTCCATATGACTGAACACAAGAAGGTTTTTATTATGATGGAGTTCTGTGGAAGGAACTGAATAGTGCTGGCAGGCAATTGTTCCATCCTGTGTTGTTGGAGATCATTGCACTTGTTTTCTTTATATGTGAATTTGTTGATGGGATGGCGCAGTAGAATGAAACGTATTTTCTTCATTCCGTCGTATCTAACTCACTTTTAGAGTAGGATTGTTTTTAAGTGTTAATAGTTGATAAAGCTTTAAGGCAGTATGAATTCACTACCAAGAAGGAGTTCTCGTAGGTAAAAATACAAAACATTTACGGCTGTATTAATATCTTAAGATGGTTTTCATGAAAGAAAGAAAAAATGAAGGTGAAATTGCTTTGTTGGTATATTGGTGTTTTCTTCTGCAGCTTTTGAGACTTTTTACTTGAATTTCTTTTGTTTATAAAACGAGAAAAAATACTAATATTAAGGTTATGTTAATTAATATTTTTTAATAATGTTGGAGATGAATACATTTTTAAAAAGTGTTGAATTTTGTATATTCAATTTGGAGAGAAGATAATGAGAAATATTTAATGAACTGTTGGAATGTTTCCAAATAAAAAGAAAAATCGACCTTCAGTGTCAGCAAAGCAGTTTTTCACCATTTGGTTCAAGGCAATATTAAACATGTATGCAAAGAACAGTTTCTTTCTCATTTGGGGAGGGGGTGAGTTTATAATGCATATAAAAATATTTAAAATTTGGAAATGTTTTTTCATTGTCATTTCTTAATGATGAGATTAGTGTATGCCAAAAATTATTTTTTATATTTTCATTAACGATTTCATTGTTAATTTCATTCTTGTTTTATTTCATTCTGACTTACACCCAATTTTAAGAAAATTTTGCTGAATCCATTGGTTTTTAGTAATATAATGAGAACTTATAAAAAGAAAGAAAAGTATTTTATTTTATAGCGTTTATTGCATATTGCCATATTAATTTGAATGTGACTAGAAAATTAAAGGATTTTTTTTCTTTTAAGGGAAGATCAGATTTGCTTGTATCAAATGATTTTTTATCAAACCTTTATGGCCAAAGACTGTTTTTATAGTGTTGTAGTATGTGAAAAGAAAGTTTTGTTGAAGTCTTGCATTTTTTTCATTGAAATAAAGAAAAATCGTAAATGCAAAATTGAATCATACATATAAAAAAAAGCTTTGGGTTAGTTTGTTTGTTTGCTTGTTTGTTTGACAATGCTCTTTGCTCTGTCTGTTAGCAACAAAATATTCCATGGACTAACAATATACCCACAATAAACAAACCAGTCTCGAAGCTGATCTATACAAAGTCCTGGTACTACGTCACTTCTATTGTTGAAACATCAAGAAAACTGATGGGATATTTTGAAATGCGAATTTTGTACTTTAAATATATAAGTAAATGCAGTATAATAAAATGCATTACTGTCAAACATGAGTCTATTACTTTTTAAATAAATCATTTTATTTAAAATTTTAAATATCCTTATTTTGTTTTTACATTTCTTTTTGCATGATTCATAAAATCCATCCGTTTGCATGATGTCACAAAAACCGGCAGTCTATTTTATAGTTATAAAAAAGATTTGGGGTTTCTTTGTTTATGCCAAAAATCAGTCATGTTTGCATCACCTGTAGGCTGACTGTGTATGTTGCTGATGAAATTTAATACTTGCCTTCAGGCTTCAAATTCTAAGTGAAATAATAAATTAATTAATTAATTAAATAATAAATAAATAAATAAATAAATAAATAAATAAATAAATAAATAAATAAATAAATAAAATAAAATAAAAGTCCAAATGAAATAAAATAATTATTTTTTTATTATGATTAAAATCTGTGGAGACTTTTTTTCAAAATGTATCTATATATTTAGGGGATGTAGCTGCTCAAGATTTTGCTGAAAATTTTTTCAAATTGGTGAAGGTTTTTTTGCCTACTGAGCCATCAATTGGAGAAATATTTTTTCCATATGTATTTTGATTTCCATTAGGGAACTTGTGATAAGGTTTATCCAACCTTAATAGAGAATTGTATAGATCACAAGTAATTGTTGGAGAGGGCCATCCATTGGGAACATTTTAAAAGACTTTTGTTTTTCCTTATCAATTTTACTGTATTAATTCTAAACCTTTTTCATGTGTTCGTTTTTATTATATATTCACATTTAAATATTGCAAAATTTCGTCAAACAAAGAGCTTCTCCAATGTTGGAGATATCGGCTAGTACCTAAGGAAACTTTTATAGCAGTCAGGTAATTGAACGTTGAAATTTGGTTTCAGGCATATTTTTCTAATTCATGTACATGTTTGATCATAATTTTTCTAAACTCATTGGTGTTTGAAATAAAAGCAGTGCAATTAAATGCTACTAGTGTTAAATGACACATTATTTTTATTGAATAAATGGCTAAAATTTGAGGTCCATAAATATTATTAGTTTTAAAAGCAATTTAATTTAATAACTTTGGAAGAAAATATTACCTGCAAAAATATAAATGAATTCTTGAATTTAAAAAAAAAAATAAAAAATTTAATTTGTGTGATCTGTATGTAAAAATATCTTTCAAAATGTATATTTAGGTTGGCTAACAAATAAAATTAAAAGTAAAGAGAGTCACATGCTTGAAAAATAACAGTGAAGGGGAGACCTCTGTTGGGAATCTGAGCAAGAAATTCCTTTGAAGGTTGAAAATAGGCTTCTCCTTTTATTAAAAAATTCTGCGTAATCGTTGTAAAGCAGCAGCAGAAGAATTTAATTTCCTATGTTACATGATTGCTAATTTGTTATCAAGTATTTGTTCTATGGAATAATTGTTGGAGAAATTGGAAGAATGAGTAAATGTTACCTGATGAGACCTATGCAGTGTTATTTTTCAACATTAGTTTTGACAGATTGCACTATTGATCTGATTACACAGAGCACAGGGATTGCTCATAATGGGGACTTATGAGAAAATGGTTATCTGTTGGAAAGAGAGATTCGATTCGTTTTAAAAGGTAAATCGCGTCACTTTTTTATGCTGGAAATTGTTGCTTCAATGCACGATGATCTCTAGCCAATGTGCGAAGAGCATGCCGAGGAGGAGCAACGAAACTGATCGAGGGGGAGGTGGCAAGATGAACAAGAATCTCTGATGCTACATAAAAATCATTCAAAAATTCTCTGGAGTTCCTCGGCACAGTCTGTTGTGCTGGCGAGTTGCTAGGCTCAGCAGGATTGCCATTCTCACCATCGGATGTGGAGTTGTTTGCCTGAATTGGCAGAATCGAGGCTCCGACCTTATCCACGATGTGCAGGTGAGAGCGAAATAGTCGCGAAGCTGCAGCTGCATGGGAAGCCAATAATTGACTGCTGCAAAGAATCTGAGAATGTAATGGAATATTGAGACTCCAAACACAGAGAGAGGGGTCATTGTGAACAAAACGCTGGTTTTTGTCATAAAACTTGCTAGCGAGATCATGCGAAGAAACTCCTATAACTCCCCGAAAAGATCTGCCCAGAGTTTGTGTTCAAATACCTGTCACTCTTCAGGTGCGACTCCTTGTATGTATGAAAGGGGATTGGCAGCACAAACAAGATATGTAAACAATAGCCATGCTCTGTACAGGTATTGAAATATTTTGTTGTTCTTAAAATTAATAAGATTAAGGTAAAATAAGTAATTTGGATAGCATTTTATGTTTCTTTATCTGTAACTATTAAAAAAAATGGTACAGAGAAGTGTATTGCATTTATTGAAATGAGTTAAGAAGGGGGGGGGGGGGGGGAAAATAAATAGGGTTTTTTTTTTTTTTTTTTTATTTTTTTATT
>JAHWFO010007316.1:2609270-2645284 GCA_023313115.1 Rhysida immarginata
TGTAAAGGCATGCTTTATTATTAAATATATTATTATTATTATTTCATTGAATTAATCGCAAAGAGCTGGATTTTAAAAAATAGGCCAACATGTTTACATTTCAAACCCGTTGTTCAACAAGTCATCTTTCATCAGTTAAAAATTTAAAAAAAAAATATTATATGTAATGTAAACTTGTCTGAAAATGAAATTGCTTACATCCTTTCTATGTTCGCCTTTATATCTGAGTCTTCAGTGTGATTTACAGCAACAGCTTACTTTTACGAAGGTGGGCCAAGGCAATCGTAATTCTTTATTATCTAATATTGTTGTTTACCTTTTACTTAATAAAAAAAATTTATTTCCTGTATGTGAATAGTTAGTTGTATTTCGTTTATAGTTATTAATTACATTCTGAGCAAGAAGGTGTGACAAATGTCCGGTGTGGCAAAAGTCCGGTTTCCCCATGCCATCCTCAGGATTTAAACCTGCAACTCCTTGGTTTCGAGAGTGACAAAACTTGCTCTTTAGACTACAGATGTATTAATTGTGAAATTGCATAAATACCATTTAATGTAACATTAAGACTGGAAAAAATAGATATTCAATAGATAAAAAAATTTAACTGATCATTATCTTTTCTATCCTCTTCATCCTTCATGCCCATCCACACCCAAACATCCAGGAAAAATTTTAAAAATAAAGCTGCATTTTCTTCATTATATGTATAATTTTTCCAATAAAATGCAAAATTTAATCTTCTGAAGCAAATCAGTAGGCTAATAATCTCTTCAATAGTTCAGTTTATTATTTGTGTTTTATACAAATAAGTAAGCTTTCTTATCCTTTATATTTTCTGCACTAACAGAAAATCATTCAATTAAAAAAAAGTGAAAAATAAATCGACACAGATTTTTATTGAAACTCTTTATAATTTTATCTTTTGTGTTTGAGCTTAATTCTTTTATTTTTATGATGGATATGATAAAAGAGAAAAGGAGGAGATGAAACAACTTGGATAATTTAAAAGAAAATGGGAGAAGAGAAGAAACACATATATAAACCACAAAGTTTTAACATTCTTCACGCAGCCACACATTCTTCCCTTAGCTTCCATTTTTTATATTCTAGAAGATTGCCTAGCGAATTTCCGCACGGTGGCAGTAAAGCTCAAATGATCCATATTTTCTGAAGTGAGCTTCCCCTGGTGCCCGTTACAAAGGACAGAATACTTGCGTTTGTGTCACAGGTTCTCCCAAGAGATCCGTTTCTTGTTACCTTTACTGAGATAGCTATGCTGCCTGGTTGCAGAAATTGAACACATTTCTCTGCTTCCTTTTCCTTCTTTTTTTTTTTTTATTTTTTTTCCCTCTTCCCATCTCTTAACTCTCTCCTTAAAGTTTTTTTCTTCCTTTCTTTTCAAGAACTTCACTATTTAAAAATCGACTTAAGTTTATAATAAATGACTGCCTGCGTTTCATATTTGTTTATTTATTTTCTTATTAAAGCAAATGAATTAACTAATACTGTGTTGTGAACCATTATTATTTAAATTAAGGATCTGTAACAATCTGTGTATGTGGTCATTTATGTACATGCAAAACCAAAAATTTTACTGAATTATTAAATTTAAAGGCTGCACTTTTCTCTAGAAGTATTTATTTTTTTAAAATTTAACAACTACCTATATATCCATAAATAAAATATACATGTATTAAGTAAATGTTTAAAAAATGTTGTTGGTGTAAATTTTAAATTGACCAAAATTGTTTTATAGGTAAAATTGAATTACGAGAGGAATCTGTAGAGACATTGTTATCAACCGCATGCTTGTTGCAGTTATCGGAGGTAGTCGAGGCATGCTGCGGTTTTCTCATGAAACAACTTCATCCTTCCAATTGTATTGGTATTCGCCTTTTTGCTGACACTCAGGGTTGCATAGATCTTTTAAAAGTAGCTCATAATTTTACGACAGTAAGTATGCTATAAAAATTTTGTTATTGCATTTAAACTCTGTCCATTATTGCTTTATTTTGAATTTTAAAAAAAAAATTATACATTCAAGAACTTGTAGAAAAATTCGATATTTTTTTTAATAATTATTCACAAGAAGTGTATTAATAAATCTCACTCTATATTTTATTAAAAAAAATTCCTTGAAAAAGTGAAAGTTAGCACTTGATTTTGATACCTGAAGTATTCAGATGACAATACATTTTCTGAATTCGAGAATCTGTCTGAGGGATAACACTTGGGGATACCCATTTTTGCTACAGTAAAACCCCGTTACAACGTACTTCAAGGGACCTGGAAATTTGTACGTTATTCTGAGGTGTACGTTATTCTGAAACTGGGGGGGGGGCTTGTGAAAAATGCATATATTCATAGAAAAACATAAGAATACATGAATGCATTTTATTTTATTCAATACAAATACACTATAGCATATACAATATGTAGTATTACATTAATTTTTTACAGACTAACACAGTTACAAAAAATTCCTTGAATTTTCCCGATCGCTAGTCACCCTGTTACATGCACGTAAATTAAAATAAACAAACACATAATCTTACCGTATTGAAGATGGGCAATCGTCCGTCAAGTGAAGGTCTCTAATCTAATTTCAGCACAAATTGGATCCCGACTGAGTTAGCATGACAATCGACAATCGAACAGTGAAGTGTACATTTGTTAGGATGGGACGAAAGCAGCGCTTTCACAAAGCTCATCTAGCCAGAATTAACTCCAAATGAAATACACTGAGGTAGTCAAGAAGCCTAACCAACCCAAGCGATCTTCCATAATATACAAAAAAGAAAATAAGATTGGCATGAGTTAGCATGACAATCAACAATCGAACAGTGAAGTGTACATTTGTTAGGATGGGACGAAAGCAGTGCTTTCACAAAGCTCATCCAACCAGAATAAACTCCAAATGAAATACACTGAGGTAGTCAAGAAGCCTAACCAACCCAAGCGGTCTTCCATATTATACAAAAAAGAAAATAAGATTGACGATTGTCAGAAACAAAAAACAAAAAAACAAAAACATGAGTTACCATGCAGAGATTTCCGAGTTTATATTTGCTATACTGACCAACCAATGAAATGTGAACTCTGCTTAATTAGACCATTGGCCCAGTTGCAACTTTCGCATGGGCTGCATTGACCAATCAGAGCAAGACATGTGTACGTTGTACTGAAGGGATAATTTAACCAAGGGGATGTAAAATTAGTACGTTATTCTGAAAGTTTTTAGCATTAAAATACCTACGTTTGGGACGGGGATTTGAAATTTGTACGTTATTCTGAAATGTACGTTAAAGTGAGGTACGTTGTAACGGGGTTTTACTGTACATTGCAATTCAAGATTCCATTCAACACTCAAGATGGAAGTTCAATGATAAGGTGGACACCTAACTCCAGATTGAGAATTCTTTCTTCCAAATGATAGGGCCCAATTGGTACAGGTGACGATATATTTGTGGTTCCTGGTTCAAATCCAGGTTGAGGAATTTTTCCTTACATTTTTTCAGGCTTGGAGGAGTATCTAGAATATTCATGATTAATTTCTTAAAAAAATCTAAATTAAGCATTTGGTTAGCTCTTACCTGAAATTGTAATTATTTACATGTTCTGTTAAATAAATGAACTTGATTTTAAATCAAATCTAGAATTCAATAAACTAATTCTTCAGAGTAGACTTGTTTTGATGATGTAAAATTAGTTCATATTCATCAGTCATCAGGATGTTATTGATTTCGCAAATTTATTTGTAGTGATGATATTGGTATTGTGTTGATCTTCAGCCATTGTTAGTCGAGTAAAAGATTGGACTAGTATATGACATTGTTTATAGCCCTCGATGCATGGTTGGTTGGATTGATCAGCGGTTTTCAGATCATCTGGGACGAGGGTTACAAATCGGGAGAAGAATGCATAGAGTGATAGCTGATAATAAATTTAAAGTCTCTAATCTGATTTTTTTTAAATTTTACTATATATTTTTTTGGTGTGTTCAGTTTTCTTTGATCCCTATTCAGACTTCAAGTTTCAAAATTGAAAAGGGAAAAAAATCCTTTTTTATTTCCAGGAACATTTTATGGATGTAATACGAAACCAAGAATTTTTATTGTTACCGTCTGATGAGGTTTGCAAACTGCTGGCCAGTGATGACCTCAACGTACCAAATGAAGAAGTGATTTTCCATGCTCTCCTTGCTTGGGTCAAGCATGACATTATCACACGCAAAAAAGATCTTCCTCGATTACTAAGCCTTGTCAAATTGCCTCTCCTTTCACCACAGGTGGTTCTTTTTCATTTACTTATTTATTTGCTGTATTATAATTAGTAAATATTGCTTTGCATCAGTTAAGTATTTGATGTTTTCTTTTAATTTGAAATAAAATTTAGTGCAGAACATTTTACAAAACGTAGTGGTGCTTTGGTCTTGGCATTCTAAGATTAAAAGACATTAAATGTGTAATTACTTGATAGTAAAACATTGATTCATCTGCTGTCATAGTAGAATTACAAGAAAGAGCATTAATCTAATAACTGTGCAATTAGCAAGCAGATTTTAATTTTATTTCTTTAGAGTACAAGTACATAGAATCTCCTTGTTAGAAATTTCATTTTTTGTTATATTGTAATTGTAATTACTTTTTTGAATTTATATTTATCTTATGCTCTTCTTTTATGTGCATTATAGTGCTATGTTAAGAAATTCAAAGTGGTGTGTGAACTGAACCTCCTTTTCAAAATGGGAGGCAAAATTTCAGATACTTTTTGGAATGAAACTTCAGAATTCTAAATTAACTATTTTATTGATGCCATACTCATGACATCACCCATGTAGCTTGAAGCCTGTAGAAAATATTGTTGGATCACTAATTGTCAATACTGTCCAAAAAATGTATAAATTATACCATAATGTGTCAGGACACTGACATGATATTGACATCAGGATTCTGGTACAGAAACAATCATTAGTGTAAACACTAAACTGAAAGATTTCCAAGAGAATTTTTAGCTTAATTAAATGAGAATGTATGTAAGCCTTTTGCTGTGGACAGTGGATATATCCACCCAAAATTTTATTACCTGAGAAAAGCAGTATTATCCCGCAGCTTTTTACAAATTTTTTTGTTATGCTACAACAAGTGGAGTGAATGGGAACTTTTCTGGCAGTGTTTGGGTTTTGTTTTCACTTATACATATTTATTATAGTTTCAATTGCTGTGAAGTATTTGGAAAACTCTGAAATTGACTTATTTCGAATATTACACTGCTCAAAAAAAAAATTAGAAGAACACAATATAGAACGCCTCTATTATTTAAATAAATGAAAATACCCGTACAATCCCCTGAACACCTGAACCGGTCTCAATTTATTCAACAAATAAACAAGTGTATGGCTTAGTTTTCCAAACATCATTCGAAAAATCAAAGGACAGATGTAACCCTGATGAAACTAAAATGAGAAAACTGTTCTCAAGAAGGGGTCTCAAGACATCTCTGGATACACATCTCACTAGAAGTGTTCTCTAGTAACATGTATTCCCTCCATGAGCTTGAAGAACCTCTGCGATTCATGCTCAGCACAAGTCTACGGATGTCTGCTCGAGGAATGTTCTCCCATTCTTCAATGACCTGTGAAAGGTCGCGCAGTGATTGTGGACTTGTTGGACGTTGCCTCATGCGTCTTTCAAGCATGCCCCACACGTTCGATCAGATTAATGTCCAAACTCATTGCTGGCCACTCCAATGTTGGAATGTTCCGTTCTCGGAGAAATTCCTGAGTGGCACATGCCATATGCAGGCTAGCATTATCCTTCATAAGAACAAAATCGGGGCCATAACACAAGCAGCAGGCACTGCATGATCTTCTTGAATATCCCTGATGTAGATTTCAGCATTGAGACGTCCTGGGACAACAAGAACAGTATGGCTGTCAATAGAGATCCCCCCCCCAAACCAAGACTGAACCGCATCCCATTCTGTCTGTTGCATTGTTGCTTCTGCAAAGAGCTCTCCAGAGCGTCTCCACACACACACTGACATCCATCACAACACGCGAAATCTGGACTCATCTGTAAAGAGAACGGACCACCACTGACGCAGCTGCCAGTCGATGTGTTGTTGGGCAAACCGACATCGGTGTTGGCGCGTGAGATGAGGTACACGATTCGGCCTTCTGGCTCTCAAACCACCTTCCCATAGTCTGTTTCTGACTGATCAAAAACAACCACTCCAGATGCCGCATGTAGGTCGTTTTGCAAGTCTCTAGCAATTGTTCGTCAGCGAAGAGCAGAAGTTTAAAGATATCGGTCCTGATTCTTGTTATGTATCTGTGTCCTTGTCCAGCCTTTCATGAATAACGACCAGTCTGTTGAAAACGATTCCATGCATGATGGATCACTGAAGGTGACACTTGAAGCTGTCTGGTGACGGACCTGATTGAATAGCCTTCTTGGAACAGGCTCAGGTGTCTCACTTTGTCTCAATTAAACATCCAAATACTGTATCAGAGCCTTTAACATGCAAATTAATGCTATTTGAAGACAATGTGACCTTTGTCATATGGTTATGCATGGACGTAACTTGGGGGGGGGGGGGAGTCAGACTATTTTATTTTCCTGATCTGTTTAAATTCATTTGTTTTTCTTTGTTTCTATTAAAAAACTATTCTATATTTTATCCCCCCCCCCCCATGTAAAAATCCTGGTTACGCCCCTGAGTTATGACCATTTACTTTTTAAGGGGTCTCTGGCATTTTCACTTTAAACTCACGGAAAAAAGAGAAACTCGAAAAAACACCCACTGACTTCAATAGACCACATCGAATTTAGCCAAAATCTATGAAACATTTTATTGGAAGTCTTGATCTTAAAATTTTACGAATGTTTTCAGAAGTGTTCACCTAATTCTTTTAGCAGCGTATGATTTTAGAAAATTGAAAAAAAAATTTTTTTTTTTATTTGAGTAAAATTGATAACTGAAGTTTTTAATTTCAGGGGATGTTTAGGCTTGGAGAATATGATCTAATAAAATTTATTTGAAAGCTTTAAAAGAATATTTTTGTCTTTCATATAACAGCTTTATAATATATCTGATACTTATACTTTATAATATGTATTTATAAAGTATCTAACAATTTCTTTTTATTTCAGTTTATCACAGATAATATTGAAACGAATCTAATATTTAAAGAAGATAGGGTTTGTCAAGACTTAATTATGGAAGCACTTAAATACCATTTGTTACCTGAGAGACGATCAACTTTGCAAAGCCCACGGACAAAACCTAGAAAATCCACAGTTGGAGTTATGTATGCTGTTGGAGGCATGGATGCCAATAAAGGTATCCACCTCTCAGATATTGTAATAAAAGTGCTGCCAAACATTCAGGAAACATTCCTCCTCACATGCAGAGGAAAAAAATGTTATAGGGATATGGGTTCGAAAACACTTTATTTCCATGGACCAATTTCTTGGCCTCCACGCTCTCCAGACCTAAATCCACTGGATTTTTATTTGTGGGTACATTTGAAAGCTCTTGTGTATGGAACCCTGGTAAAATGCAGAGTCTTTATGCCTGTATTGTGGAAGGCTGTGAAACGTTCAGCAATTCTCCAGGGATACAGCAATGCATCTGGGATTCAATCTGACAGTGAGCTGATGCATACATGTATTTCCAGGCTGAGGGCAGTTTGAACATTTCATATAAGAGTTTCATGTGGTATGTTGATATGTTCTGTTCCTGTATTTCCCATGAGTAATGTAATTAATGAAGAGCTGGTGAAAATGAGTTCTAACATGAAAATAGTGTTTCTGGACCCGTATCCATATTAAATTTTTTATTCTTTTTTGTGTGTGGAATGTTTCTTGAAAGTTTGGCCGTACCTTTTTGTTACACACTGTATAAGGATTGTTCAAATGAAACATAGACTGCAGTAGAAATAATATAGCAACAGTTGGTAATACATTAACACCCACTTCAAGCAGTGTCACTTGGCAATGTCACTTGTGGTTATTTTAGTTCAGGCTATGTCTCAACTAACAATAAGTTTCTTTATATCCACAATGATGCTGGTGGGCAGGACCTGCATTTCAAACAAGCATCCTGTAAACTCTGCATGCATAGAAAGATTTCTATTGTTTGCATTCTCTTCTTAAACTCGAATTGAATCGTAGCTTGTTGGGCATGCTTGGATGTATGACTGAGTGCTCTCAAAAAGCACTCCCCATTAGCTCAGTAAAATCTTGTCAAATAGATCACGTGACATGCTGTTATTCCTGGATATAGTGTATTCTTTCTTGCCATCTGCTTTTTTTGATCATTCAAGAAGTATGGCACACAGTCTGTTTCATTTGAGTGGCACTGATATTTTAATCTGTAGGATATATTCAGGAAATAAAGTTAAAGATTTTTTTATCTTCATGATACAAAGGGTAAAATCAGTTTTATATAAATATAGCCATAAAGAAAACGTGGATTTGTGATATTTTTTATTTATTCATTTCAGGGGCTACAAATATAGAAAAATATGATTTACGAACAAACTCCTGGACACAGGTAGCCAACATGAATGGGAGAAGATTACAGTTTGGAGTTGCAGTACTGGATAATAAGTTATATGTTGTTGGGGGCAGAGATGGATTAAAAACACTGAATACTGTAGAATGCTACGATCCAAAGACTAAATCCTGGACAATTATGCCACCGATGTCAACTCATAGGCATGGATTAGGTTAGGATTATTAATTTTTGAAGACTATTCAAAATTTTCTACATTGGTTTTCAAATAATGCCATACATATTTGAAATTTGAAACTCAAGTTATGACCTAGGGCAATAGCATAAAATTTTTTGGCCATATAATCCAACATAACTGCATCGAATGCATGATCGAGGGCTGCATAAGTGGGGAAACGACCCAGAGGATGACCGCCGGCAAGGTTCAATGACCATATGCGAGCATTGACAAACTTGACAATGTCACAAATGATGCACACGGCACAAGACAGGGAAATATGGAGACAGGTTATTCATACAAGCTAGCATGGATTCGCAACATTCGTTCCGAATATATGACTAAGAGAGAGATGGCCTTATTTGGCAAAACAGGAAAATTTTAAATAGTCATATAAGTATGAATTTGTGAAAGGCTCTGATGATTTTCAAGAATGACCATGACAGATGTGGTGAGCATCGAAGGAATGAAGTAGGTCTATCTGCTGTTGTAAGGCATGTGCCACGGCAATTCCAGGGAACCTCCACAGACTCTTAGTGCTGTATGAGATGCTACCCAAATTTTTGAGAATTCTCTTACAGAAAAGCAGAAAATGTACCTTACATTCTAATTGCCACTATAGGGTGTTCAACACTAGTTGTGATTCCACTTGGGTAACTTCAGTGGAGTCAAAACGTCACCCTTTCATTTTAAGGTAGAGGTAGAAATAGCAGGGGGATAGATCAGGAGAGGAATAAGAGTGGGGGACTGTTACGATGTTGTATTTTGCCAATAACATGTTACAACACAAACGGTAATAACTTGCAAAGAAATACGCCTACTATTACAAAACTTAGCAGAGAAGTAGCTGAAAGGTGCACCAAGAGACTTCTAGCAGCAGGATATCGTACATTTTAGTGTTTCTTGAAAACTTTTTGGTCCTTGACCCTCTTTCACACTTATAAATTCCAAAGAATCTCCAAAACATGGGTGTCCTAATTTGTTTTATATTTTCCATGTTCTAATATGTTTATCCATATAAAATACAGGGTGATTCAAATTCAATGTAAAAAAACTTTTAGGGGAGGTAGTATGAGTGATTCTAAGCAAAAGAGTTCATATGAACATGGGTCAGAATTTGAACGATAACTGAGATATGAACAGAAATAAAAATGTTACCGAGATCAACAAGTTAATAACTCAGATTCTCTAACGCCTAGGATATTGAAATTTGGGGGAATAATAGGGCACATAAAACTGTGTATACCGTTAGAATTTGATCGACTTCCGAGTAGTTTCCGCGTTACGCAGTCCAGATCGTAACACGTGCTGGGTAGTACCAACACCACCTAGACAGAAGGCCTGTGCACAGAAACTGTATGCATTGTTACATCATTATCAAACGGCCAAATTTATGGTTTATTATTGGTAGAAATACAATTAACAATAACCGCTTTAGTGTGATGTAACAATGTATGACTTTTTTGTGCACCTAGGTGGTGTTGGTAGTACTCACATGTGAGCACGGGTTACGATGTTGAATGCGTAACGGGGAAACCACTCATTAGAATTCGATCAAATTTTAACGGTATACACAGTTTTATGTACCCTATTATTCCCCCAAATTTCATTATCCTAGGTGTTAGATAATCTGAGTTATTAACTTGTTGATCTTGGTGGTAGCATTTTTATTTCTGTTCATATCTGTTATCGTTCAAATTCAGACCCATGTTCATATGAACTTTTTTGCTTAGAATCCACCATCCTACCTCCCCTAAAAGTTTTTTTACATTGAATCACCCTGTATAAATGTTTTACTTGGTCAATTTATGAAATAATTGAAAAATTAGTCACCCACCAAAATTTGTGCCCTCCACCCCTCTTTTCATTTTAAAAATCACTGCTGTATGTCACAGAAGTTTCAATGGCTTAAATGCACAGGGCTGTATATTGCAGAAGTTGCAGTAGCATTTAATTCTAATATCATCCTAGTATATCACTGTCACTTTTATCTAAATTACTATAGTAATTATTGGTCTGGTTTTCATAGTCCTATTCCATTATAATGCCCTGTAGTTTCCCTGACAATCTGATAGCAAGTGATAACACTAGTTGCAATGTGTGATGTCACATTTTCTTCACACAGGACCAGAAACATGGCATCTGTGTGGGTTGCAGGGGTATGGAAAAATTGAAATTTTTTGTCCATATTTATTAATTTTGAGTTAGAACTGAAAACTTTTATAAAAGTGATTATTGAAATCTTCATCTTTTGTTTTAAACACAGCTGTTTTGACTGTAGAATTTACCATAAACCTTTCTTTTTTTTTCAATTTCTTTTTAAATAAGTATTAATTGTATTTTGCCCTTGCATTACAAATCAGGTGTAGGAGTGTTGGAAGGACCTTTATATGCTGTTGGAGGCCATGATGGCTGGAGCTATTTAAATACTGTAGAACGTTGGGATTCTCAAGCACGCCAATGGAGTTATGTGGCACCGATGTCTACTCAGAGAAGCACTGTTGGTGTCGCTGTTCTGAATAACAAGTAAAAATAGCTTTCAGTAATTGTATTTAGTATTGCTGTTCCTAAAATTTTTGTATAAAATAATTTTATTTTTCTTTTGAATAAAGATTGTATGCTGTCGGAGGCAGAGATGGAAGTTGTTGTCTAAGGACAGTTGAATGCTTTGATCCTCACACCAATAAATGGACAGTTTGTGCACCAATGGGAAAGCGAAGAGGAGGAGTAGGAGTTGGAGTGGTGAACGACTATCTCTATGCTATAGGAGGCCATGATGCTCCAGCATCAAATCCTAATGCATCCAGATTTGATTGTGTTGAAAGGTATTAATGTAGTAAACTATTAACCAATTTCTTTTTTTTTTTTTAAGTTATATAAAGGTTGAATGACTTAAAGTTGTTGGTTACTACACTTCCTGGCCAAAAAAACAAAACAAAAGAAAAACAAACAAAAAAAAAACAACAGATTTAATATTTAAGTTGGGCTGCCTTACACATTGATGACAGTTTTAGACGAACAGGAAAAAGTCTTAATTGATGAAATTAAATTTATAATAAGGAACCCCACTTAAATAGGACTAAAAACTTTACTAGCCTTAGAAAAAAATGGAATAAAAAAAAGTTAATAGTAAACGCCCTACGCCACTACCTTATAAATACAGACCTATTTAAAAATGTTATATCTCTGGATTTTCCCCTGGGCGAAAATACGAAATTAAAAGATGAATTAGCACACGTAATTTTCATATTATCAGGCTAAAGATCCTATGTTGAATGGATCTGAGCGGGTATATGTGAAGAAGAACCTCCAGCATTCCTGGATCTAATACGAAAATCGGAGGAAGAAATTTGATTTTTTGGATTCATTGAAGACGAAATTACTGCTATTGATAAGCTATTTGGGGAGATAAAAATGGAGACTTTGGCAGCAACTATTTGTTCAGTTTCTTTGTACAGTACTGAATATAAACTTCTCATTAGTTATAATATTTTATATGGACAGGGGGTTGAACAAAATAATATGAACACGTTTCATATTACAGTCAATTCTCGTTAATACGAAATCGTGGGGACCAAGAAATTTTTTCGTATTATTCGTATTTCATATAAACCAACAATACTAAAAGTGTTATGAAATAAGCACGGAAATAGAGTACTTTAAGTTCGAAATAATTTTTATTCATCTCCTAAAAAAATCTGTAATAACAGTTTGTTTTCGCGCTAAAACAATACTGACAACTATTCTTTGCTATTTTTCCCTATGAAAGATACTGTAAAAAAACATTAGATACATGTACAAAATTATCGGGAAAAAATACAATAAAGTTTAAATGACGCATGCATACCTCCATGACACTTTTCACCTTTTAAATGATAAGATTTCTCGGGCAGATTATAAAATAGGGCGGTTTCGTCAGCGTTGTAAATATTGTTAAGCGTATACTTTTCAAGCAGTTTTGGAAGAACTTTTTTCCTTCCAATCATTTACAACAACTAAGTTAACAGCATTTGCTTCTCCAGCAAGTGAATGGTAGACGAGTCCGTGCCTTTCCTTGAAGCGGGTAAGCCAACCACTAGAGCACGCGAAATTTTCAATGTTCAGCTGGTTTGCAAACTGGTTAGCTTTTTCTTTTAGAATATCACCGCTAATATTCTAGACTTTTCGCATTCGTTTTCTTCTCAGAGTTCCACTCGATTCAGCCTGTTGTCTTATCTTTTCCGAGTTTTTAAGTATCGTTGATAATGTTGACGGTGGAATGTCAAAGTCTTTAGTAACCTGCCCTTTTATAGCATTTGGTTTTTCCGCTGCATTCAGAATTTGTAACTTAAGATCTAATGAAAGATCATTTCGTTTCCTTTTGCTTGAAGCTGACATTGAATAAAATTCCTTACTGTAATAAAATTAGATAACTGCGTTGTAGCGATGAGAAAATTGATTTTGAAACAATGACGATATTGCACTTGTTTAAATAAAGATTTGAGCGCCATGTGACAGGATTTCAGATCTGAATAGCTGAACCAATCAGATTTCGCGAATCAGATTTCCCGTTAGTTTGAAAGCACGTGATTCAGATTTCGCGAATCAGATTTCCCGTTAGTTTGAAAGCACGTGATTCAGATTTCGCGAATCAGATTTCCCGTTAGTTTGAAAGCACGTGATTCGTTAGTTTGAAAAATTCGACTAAATAACCGATATTTTTTTTATCGAATAATCGACTAAAATTAATCGAATAAAAAGTATCGACTAATTAAAAAAATCGAGTATTCATTTATTCGAATACTGTAATTCAGAAGCAGTCACATATGAAATGACTTTAAAAATTATTTTTATTAACTTTACACTTCGAAATCTGAAATTTTATCATTAAAATTGTTCCTAAAAGGACTATTTTTCAATAAAATTATGAAATTTTCCTTCGTATAAACCGTATTTTAATAAAAATATGTTCGTATAAAGCAGAAAATTTTACATAGTAATTGCTTTCTCGGGGACGGGCCACAAAATGTCTTCTTATTAACCGGAATTATGTATTAACCAGTTTCGTATTAACGAGAATTGACTGTAATAATATGATTCTAGACGTTTTGTCGAATATGTAGAAAATACTTAACGAATTATACCGAAACTTGAGGGGTGTCAAGAGCATGTTACACCTCATATAACATGCAGTGTTTTCAACCCAATGCAGTTCCATTTTAAGGAAACTTGATAAATTATACCCTGTCTCAGCTTTAGTTGGGTGACATCATGAGTGAAGCGGTTACAGTTCGTCTGCATGAAGAAATAGTTCGAATAATTTTCTGTATAAGACCTCTTTCTGTAGTCATATTTCATATTTCTCTCCTTGATATTATAAAAAAATTGGCAGATAGAAAAACCATTTGACAAAATTAAAAAAAAAAAAATTTAAATGAAGTCTGTCTATAGTCGAGATTATTTGATTGTAAAATGGCTACATCTTGTTCCTATGTGAGGAATGTGAAAGAGATGTCAGAAATGAAAGATGGTAGTTTTCACAAAGAGGATTAAAGTATATTTTAAAAAGTGATATTTGACAGATATCATTCGCCTCTTCTACAGAGAAGCAACGCGACTATAGGACTGTCTGTCGGTGGAAGCATACCATGTTGCGCAGTATGTCCAGTAAGCGACGTCATTCCGTGACGTCACTTTCAACTGAAGCTGAGACAGGATATACAACAGAGACACCACCCTGCAATCAGAATATAAAAATTTTAAATATTTGAAATATGAGCATTTTTACTAAATAATTTTAACTGCATTTGTGCAAGCGTTAACAGGATGCCTTTTGCATAATTTATTAGCCAAATATAAAGAGCTATCTATTAGGAAAAACCCAAGCAAATTGAGAAAAACCCCTTATTGTTTTTTTATTTTTTTTATTTTATTCAATTCATTCTATCGGCGAGATGTTTTATTAATTGCTTGTACATTACAGATACGATTCAAAAACAGATACGTGGACCACAGTTGCTTCTATGAGCATAGGTCGTGATGCTGTTGGCGTTTGCTTGTTAGGAGATCGCCTGTTTGCTGTTGGAGGCTATGATGGTCAACAGTATCTGAATGTTGTAGAAGCTTATGATCCTCTCAGTAATGAATGGACTAAGGTAAATAGGAGAGGTGGAATGAAGTATCTTTTTTTTTTAAATTCATAGTTTTACTCGTGGTGGAAGAAAACAAGGTGCGTGCAATTTGATTCATGCGCATGGTGTGACATGTGGATTGCACGGCCGTTGTAAAAAGACAAGCGGGCTATGTATTGCTCGTATAAAATTTAATATTAAAATATATTTAATTTTAATTATCATTTTCTGCTAAATACAAGACCAACCCTAATAGTTAGTAAGTATTTAATGTTACCTATGTTGTTTCTATTGGTTAGGATGGCAATGATGCGCACATTTTGCAATCCACTTGATTTCATGCACACACCTTGTTTTCTTTCCACCCTGGTTTTTCTCATGTTGTATTTTACTGTATATATTTTTAGTCATTAAATAATGTCCATTTTACAGTACAAATAGCTTTATTTAAATAAACTACTTGTATAATTGATTTTTTTCCTTTTGGACATCATCAGTTTTACAACTGAAATTTTTAAATTTCTTAAATTTTCTCCAAAAAGGATGTACACCACTTTTCATAAAGCTGATACTACCCAAGAAAGCTAAAAAAAAATGTCAGAATTTGATTTCACAACAATTTTTTATAACCAAATAAAATTTTTATTCTTCAAAAAACATACAGGAGAGTGTAAAATTCACTTTATATTGCCTAATATGATTATTTCAGTCTTTAATAACAGTGGATCACTGTATATTAGTCAGCGTTTACGATTGTTGTAAGGAAAATGTCACTTTATTTCATTTTTGTTATGCTAGATTTCCATTAAGTGAACTCGCGCTATCATCTGCTGAAAAAAAAAATGCATTCCTTGATTGCTCATATACTTGGATGTGCCTTTTTACTTCAACCTGATCTTGGAAAGAGAAGAGTTCAATGAAAAATCAAGTCTTTGGTAGTTTTTCACACGAAAAGTATTCCAAAGTGCTGGTTTCTTTGATTGTTCATCTACTTGATGAGTTATTATTTTCTAATTTTTAATGTGCGGGATGATTCTTAGGAGTCAGTATTATTTTTATTATTCACTCCATTCAAGAGAAGGGAGCAGGAAACGAACCATAAAAGGCAAAGAAACTCGCTAAATTTATTTTAACATTAAAGTTGACCACTATTACAATAAAATATAACAATAACTAGTTCATAAAATATGATATGAAGACCTGACGATTGTATTGATATTTCATAGTTTTCAAGGCTTAAATGATGTCTTAAATTTTTCAAGATGTTCGTTATAATTTATTTTAAGAGGTCTTATTTGTTGTAGTAAGGTATCAGATTACTAATCGGAAAATGTGCATTATTTATTTGGCACATTTATTTATTTATTTCTATATTTTCTGAGATTTAAGTTTATTATTTGATCAGAATTTTCATGGTTTCATGAATTTTGCTAAATTTAAGAGCCGTGTGAATGATACGATTAATAAATTTTGATTTATCACCTGCATATTTTATGAAATTAATGTTCTTTATATTTTATGCTAAATTGTCTACCTGCTCCTCCTGTGTAAAATTTATCACATATTGCAGGTTAATTTGTAAAATTCCACTGTTGTAAAAGGTGTTTTAAAAGTACATAATTTTTTTTTAATATCTGTTGTTGGTACTATATGCAATACTAAAAATTTTTCTTTTTAAAGAATTTTGAAATTTTTTATACAGTAATTGTTTTCCAAAACATGTGAAGGTTATCCATGGAGAATTTTGATTATTTTTAGTGAGAGTTTGGTATTTGTATTTGTAAATGAATATGTCAGTGATTTTAGAATTGTACCTACAGTAAATGCTACTTATTTTATTTACAATCAAACCTTGATATCTAGAAAAATTATATTTCCTTACATTTTCGCTAATAATTCAATGTAATTTTCCCTCTTCAAAACATTAAATTAATTTACCTCTTTACTTCAAAACATTTAAATCTTACTCTGTCAAATTTTGGCTTCATGTGCCAGCAAGATGAGGCATAAAAAATGATTAGTTTAGATTTCTTTCTTTACGAGAAATTTTTCGTACAAAGCAAAAAATTTGAGGTACTTCCGTTAAGTTAGACTATTATCGTGCATTACAAAAAAAAATCATAAATTTTTCAAACTTGTTGGCAAGTCTTGGTTGCATACGAAATGATTGAGCATGCACAGTTTGGGTGTTTCAGATGCATGTGGATCTTGTATGTGGTGTAACTATCTTCTGAATTCACACGTGATTTTTATCTCCTTTTGTTTACCTATCACTCCTTATTGAACTTTGTGAGTACATTACAAAATTTTTAATTTTTTACTTGTATGAACTGTTTTCTTTAATCAAAAATAACTTATGTATGTGTTATACTATTATCATTTTTTTGTACTGTGCAGTACTTTATCAACTTAAAATATAGATTTAAAAGTAACCTTCCATTTCTCGAACCCTCTTTATTTTATTTTTTTTTTCTGTTCCCATGAAATTCGAGATATCAAGGTTCGGCTGAAGTTGCTCTATATTGTATCTGTTTGTGCATAGTCTTTAATTCCTTTTTGTTTTAAATCTCTTTTTCATATACTTTTTTCTCAAATTCAGGTAA
This sequence comes from Rhysida immarginata, assembly GCA_023313115.1. Lineage (NCBI taxonomy): Eukaryota > Metazoa > Arthropoda > Chilopoda > Scolopendromorpha > Scolopendridae > Rhysida > Rhysida immarginata. The sequence goes on from JAHWFO010007316.1 coordinate 2,626,721, forward strand.
AACCATTAAACACTGGTCGTGCTGGTGCTTCCATAGTCGTCATCAAACATTCCTGACTAGTGCTTATGAAAGGCTAGAATTGAAAACTGACAGGGACCAATATACAATTATGATACAGCTCAAATTTTAGTCTTTCTTTTAATTTTTATTTGCAAAATGTATTTTTATTGTTGAAAATGACATGATCTCATTTTAAACTACATTTTGCACACATTAAATCTTTTCTTTGTCTCTTTACAACTCATTTATCAAGATCTTCGTTTATGTATGTATAAACTTTTATAAGAACTTTTTTCATTTCGTATTTTAATAATTATATATAAACTTTTTTTTAAAGTTTTATTTGAATTTTTTTAATTTATATTTTCTTCTCTTTAACAGTTTATAATATCTATTAAAGAATTTACTGTTTCAGTCTTTCATTAATTACATAAATTAAGTGCACATAGCTTCAAAGAGATGAAATAATTCATAGAGAAAAGAATTTAAATTTATGAAAAAAGGAATTTTTTTTCCCCCATTTTATGAAGATAGTAAACATTGAACAGAATCCCTGCAGTCTTAGCATTTATAAAAATTCTTTACAATATGTTTTGTGACTAGGATAATGGAAATATTAAATGAAGTTAAAATTGCAACATACTCAAAAATTAGGTTGTTTTTTTTGTTGTTGTTTTTTTTTTAATATAAGTAATTTAATGATAAATAATTATGCAATATCAAATAATATAATGATTTGATAAAACTAAGGGCTTGCGACATTAACAAGACTCGCCACATAATGAAGGGTTTGAAATGTAGCAATTATTGTATTTTGAAAATCCTAAATCAAGTATTGGGCAATAACAGAACTCTGTGAACTGTGGTGCCATTTGTTCAAGAATCGGGACTTGTACAGTTTCAGATTATGCGAGAAGTATCCTGCCAAATATACACACAACCATATTGGTTTAGGCCAGGGGTCGGCAACCTTTATTACAGATTTTTTAATCTTTTCTATGATTTTTTATATCTGCCTCGGTGGCTCAGTGGTTGCGTGATCGCCTCTGATGCCCGAGTATGTGGGTTCGATCACGGCCGAGGACAACGAGAATTTTTCAGGGGGATGTCCTGAGATCACGCACTTCCTTCAGAACTGAAGTAAGCCGTTGGTTCTGTGTAGTCGTTTGCTGGCTGCAGGTTAAAGAACCCTTGTGAGGCAAAATTTGCGGCCCCTGATAACGCCATCCTGATATGACCATAGTAGTTGAAAGGGACGTTAACACCAACCAAACCAAACCAACCAATCTATGATTTTTAGTATAAAGTGCACTGTTTCCCAAAAAATAATTTAAAATTATCCTAATTCTGGCCACTCATTACATATTTCTAAAAACCTCGTGGGCCGTATGGAATCTGGTAGCAAGCTGAAAAGAAACTGAAAGCGGCCCATGGGCCAAAGGCTGCCGACCCCTAGTTTAGACAAAAGAGTGCCTTGTTTTGTCAAAGCCTTAAGCCCTTCAAATAATGATAATAGCCTAATATTTTTCAACTTCACAGTCTTTGTTAATAAATTCTTAATTTTTCTATATAATAACATCATAGAGTGTAACTGATCATATTTTAAATCTAACTTGTGATCAAAACTAGTAATATTTCCATGGTTATTCTCTTATTTTGATTATCTAGTCTTATGTTGCATTTTAATTCCAACTTTGTTATAGCATTTGAGTCATGAAGAGTTCGTTTTTTTTTGTTTTGTTTTTTTAAACCAGAAACTAAATTTTTTTTTTTTTTTTTTTCAGTTAATGGAAAAAATATAGAAATTATAATAACACTCCTTTCTCTAGAATTTTAGTGAGTGGCAATTAAATTTTTATTTGCATCCTTAACACATGTTTTATCAAAGAAATCTAGAATCCAAAATTTCAAATCTTAAGACTCAAGAGTCTCTCGTATCCTCCCAGAGTTTGTAAAAATTAAGGAAAGATCAATAGTCATGGGAAAGAAAGGAAGAGCTAAGCTGTTTACTAGCTAAATTCTTTGATGTTTTGTACCAACTTCCTACCTCCTTTTGCTACCTCATCTGAGGATTTCAAAACTGTAGACATTTCGGAATATAGATGATTCACTTTCATTGTGATTTTTCATAGTTAGATCATTAATGATAATACAATAAGTGCACATAATTCTTAGAGGGTCACTGGCTATCTAATCCATTTTAATTTCAAATGGACCTTATCCCTGCTCCTCCTATTTGCAAATCCTGATAATTTTACTTCTCCTTGAATATTCATATTCTTATTCACAAATAATGATTCATTCTTCTACAAATAAAAAAAAGCAGTTTGCCATCTGGACCAGAATATAATAATATAGGTATCTATAAAACATTACCCATGCTACTTAAAGAGGAGGATAACAAGACTTAAAATGCTTTCAAATATTTCTTATACCTACAATATAATTCGTATAAGGAATTAAAAATTGGGTTTGATAGTAATGTGCTCATGATTCCCTTTTCTTTTCCCATTCTTTGAAGCTAGGATCTTGGCAAAACCTTAATAAGTGAATTTTAATTTTATTTTATTAAATATTCTTGAGTCATCAAAAGTATTATCTTAACCTTAAATAATTTCTTATTCCTTTTAGCTTTAACGGCCGGTTACATTAACATCAATTAAAAATACTATTTGTTCAAATCCCAGTTAAAATTTTTCTGCTGTACCAAGCGTAGTTAGCTTCACGGTTACCGAAACAAAATGGCATTATCTTATCTTATCTAGTACAGAGGGTAGATTATCGCAAGCGATAATCTGCGGCACCTACTCCTACGAGAGAGTTTTGCGCCATCCCATGGCATTACAAAACAAATAATTTAGAAATACGTGTATTGAAAATCACTTCAGCATTTAGAACCATGTTCTTATAAAATAAATATATTTTTGTTTAATTATCATAATGTATTGTAAAGCATCTATCTCTTTCACTAAAAGATACAAGGAATTCTTATAACTATATTGATTCTACAGATATATTTTTAACTTATTGGATACACTAATTATCAAACAATTGAAAATAATCAGGCATGGTGAGTGGAAGTTGTTGGAGCAAAATGAACCAATCACAGTCAATTTACATTTATATCCAGTTAGCTAATCGAGACAATAGGTAGAATTGGTACAACTTTTCCCGGTGAAAGGCGTTACTGATCACTGACTAACTGAAAATTAGTCGTCAGTGCAACCGGCCGTAAAAGATGTTTGTATACCAAAGACAGTTCAGTAAAGTAAACATTTTAGCTTTTACATTCATCTTGTAAAGAAACCCAAAACTATTAATTCTAATTTAAGAAATAAAAATAGAGATTATGATGATTTAGTATTTTCATTAGTTTAGCAGGTCTTTTAAAATGTTTTTCTTTTTTGTATTTCTTTTGTGCGTTTACCCTTTATTGCCTTAAATTATCAAGATTAATTAATATTTTTTCCAACGAGACAAGGGAAATTATATTGCCCTTAAATTTTATAGCTTTTTATAATGTTGATTTTTTCTGAAATTGTCACTTATGATCATTTACTTTTCTTAATTTTTTTCCCCTCAAAAGTAGTATTTTGTTTAATAATCTCATCCATCTTCCCTTAGATCATGCTAGTTTTACTAAGAAATGGAATTAATTTTCTATTAGATTATTTTTTATTTTCTTAATTAGGATAATGTCTAGAAATTGCTGTTATTATGTACTATAGAAATATTCTTAAAATTGTCAACAATAGATCTTTCGTGATAGTTTGCTTGTGTAGAATATAAGTGGAAAAATATGTTAAGAATTATACTTTAAAAAAGTAACATTACACAACTTGTGATTTTAAAATTACCGTACTGTCCTTCTGAGTCTTGCTTCTCATGTTTGATGTTTATATTATAGAAGCATTCAGATACATTTTGCTATTCAAAAAGACCATTTCTGGGAATATAAATAATGGATGCTATTTTTGTAATAAAATATAAATATCTAATTTTGAGACATGTTTATATTGTTATTTCATGCAATATCTTTTTTGGGTTTTTTTTTTTGTGTCATGTAATACTTTGCAATTTTTGGTTTATTTTTTTACATTTATGAAATTTTTACACAACTGGTTTACATACTTTATAGAATTGGAGCTTTGAAAAAAATTTTTTTAGATCTATTATATAAGTTTAAATACATTATCATGGATGTGTTTTGTCACAACATTCCTCTCATAATCAGCATTTTTTTTTTTTTTTCCTTTTTTTGAATAACAGTTTGTTTCCTCCGTTTTAAAGTATATAAAATTCTAATTTATCTATGCTTCTTCAGTCTTTATTATGATTCAAATACATTTTTTTTTTTTCTAAATTATTTGCTTCTTATTATTTTTATTTATTTATTTATTTTTTGCATCCAAAAAAAGTTTTAATATATATTGAACTATCATCATCCACCTGTATATATTGAAGATATTCATTGAATTTATTTTTATTTAAATTAAAAATATATTTTTTCCAATCAGTAGAGGAAGCATAGAATAATCCCAATTTTTGACATTAAAAAAAAAAAGTTTTCTGTGTATGAAATTTTAGTATTTAATGTGAGTTTTTTGGTGTGCCGTCATTGAGTCATTTCCATAAGAATTACTTATTTTTTCATAAATTCAGATGGAAAATATAAACCTTATAGAAATTAAAGTATTATATATGCAGAGCACATAATTTTTAAAATTTTTATATATCTAAATGTGAGCTAAAATACAAAGCAACTTTCAGAATTTTTTTTTAGCTTGAGTTCTCCCCAAGATAGCATTTAAATTTTGTTTGGAGTAGTAATTTAACCTCTAAACTGAAAATTAAGTCTGTATTAATAATTCAAATCACCTGGATAAGAGAACCTTGTATTTTTTTTTCTCCTTTCCTATGGTGTTATCAGACTTAGAATTTGGCATTTTTTATTCAACCAAGAATTAAGAAAGAGCAAAAGTGATGATTAATAACTCAGGTTTATTAAAAAATCCACACTACCAACTTGGTGATGCCTTGACGACTCCGTTTTAATTCATCAAATTTTTTTTCGAGCAAATGATGATAGTGCATGCAGACAAAAAAAAAAAAAAAATAGACTTTAAAAACTAAGTCTTTTTCTTTTTCTTTTTTTTGTCTGCATGCACTCTATCCTCATTTGGTTGAAAACAAATTTGATCATCAATGAGAGTGATTGAAAGCTGGAGCTTCTCTGGATTGGAGGCTGCCATTGGCAAAATGCTCGAAACAATCCTGTTTCTACCTTCGTGCATTTAGGTAGTGTACAAACCGCATGAAGTGCATGGTGATCCTCGAACACCTCGCATAAACCATGCAAGAAGTACTCCAAATGGCTAGTGCGTGCACTTGGTGCATAAAAATTCACATGATTCGAATAAAGACCTAATGATGATAAAGACTGTGGGAAAGCGTTGTGGAGGAAAGAAAGATTGCCACGTTGTAAAGTGAAGTAACACTTAAACATCTCACAGGCCTATTCTTCAGTTTAGATATAAAGTGTATTTTGATACAGTCATTCATAAGAATAAAAATTTAAAATTTTTGCTAACTTTAATTTTATGTGTCTTCCTTAAAACCATTCATTTAGTTATTCTAAAAATATTCAGAAGAAAAGATATAGAATTGTCATATAATTCAGATAGAATCTTAAAATGGGGGGGGGGGGGAAGCTTTTTAACTATTATTATACATGTAATTGTTAGAAAACTTAAAAAGAGCAGTAGGCCTCTTTAGAGTCGATATTCACAATAAACAAAAGTATTTTTTCATGTTAAACGTTGAGATAATTTAGATAATACAACGCTTTCTCTTGCATGCAAAAAGTATAATAGACTTGTACTTTTGTATTGTTTTGTAAATTTGTTGAATGTTTCATGTGAACCTTTTCATAGTGGCAGGTTAAAACTATGTAATTTGTAGTTTAGTTTCTTAAGGGAAAATCTTGCCAGTATTGTAAAAAGAAATAAGAAATGAAGTTAAATTTATAGTCATATCTTTTTAAGTCTGCTACAAGAAGTAAATAAAATGGTTAGTTTATTATTAGTAATTTCTAAGATGTTTAATATATGTAGAATCAAAATTAGCTTTCATCTTCTTTCCTTCACCCCTCCTCCTCCCCCATCTGATTTTAAATAGCAAAAGTAGTTCTCCATAAATACCTTACATTAAAGTTTGCTTTTTATTTTAAACTCACTAGTTTCTGGTTGACATGAAATGGAAAAGAAGAATTAAAATTCTTGAATTTTTCTTTTCTATTTGACTTGGTAGCCCTGTTTTGGAAAGACTTTACAGTTTTCTTTGATAATTATGTCATTTGAATGTTTATAAGATATCCAAAAAATATGTATACATCTCTGAAATTTTCAAGTTATTGAAAATTTAAATTTATGAGCTAGGAACTTATTCAGAAAACTTATTTGTGATTAAGCTACAATGAAGAGATTTAGCTTTGTTTTTAAAAATTGAAGATGCAGTCAACCCTCAATATCTCGAAAAAATTTTAATTTCTTGCATTTTCACTATTTTAATTTTCCCTTGTTATGTCAATTTTTTTTTCTCTGAAAACTTTGCTATGCCGAATTTTGACTTACGTGCCAGCGAAATGCAGCATTTAAATACCTTAAAGAGTTAAGATTTTTTCATTATGATAAATTTTTCATACAAAAACACAAACGATTTGATTTCACTTCTGTTAAAGTTAAACAATTCTAATGCGTTACAAAAAAAATTTACGAAAATATTTCCATTTCATTGGCAAGTCTCTGTTGTGTAAAACGTTTAAGAATGCACATGGCACATTTGTATACGGCTTAACTCTATTTTTATGTTCGAAGGTACTCTCACTGTACCATTATTATCATAAAAATCTTGATTTAAAAGTAACCCTCCAATTTTTAAAACTTCTGGATTTTATTTTATTTATGTATTTATTTATTATTTTTGTGTTTGTGTGAAATTCAAGATATTGAGGTTCAACTTAATTAGAATCAATTGTTAACTTAAAACATGAAAGCAAAATAGTAATAAATAACAGGAAAAAAATTATAAACAGAATTAAGCAGGTTATACTTGATAAAATTTGTTCAATCCATCAGTGTTTGTGCCTTTTTCTGTTATCAACAGTATGATCTTAAAACATTTAAGAGAGTTTAAGTAACATTAAAAGTAAGGTAACATTTTCAGTCCATTAACAAAATAATTTAGCAAAAGTTTGGTTTTGAATACTTTTTATTTATTTATTTATTTTATTTTCTTAATTACTCAGATAAAAAGGTAGTTTAAGGTTTTTCTCTTAAAAAAATAAAAAACTAACGATATGTCATTCAATAGACACTTGATAAGTGTTCAATAAGGACACATCGCATAGGCATAGAAAATAAGTTATTCTCTATGAATTTGAAGAATCTGTGTACCATCCACTTGCCTTTTGAAGCCTCATAAGCATTGATAAGAAAAGCGCTATTCTGACTGTTTGATGCATTTGATGTTATCTGATGAAATTGACAAATCTTTACATGTTCTTGACATATTTCATCTCAGAAAGTTGATTTGAATATTTGTAAATTCATATTGTAAAATTTTTATATAAATATTATTAAAGTGAATTTTTAATGTTTATTTGTCTGGAAGAAAAAATTTTTTTTAACAAGTATACCTTGAATTACAGATATATAAAACTATTCAAGATTATAATTTGTGTGTAATTTCCGTCAATTTTTTGATTTAATTGAAATTGAAGAATAAAACTGTTAACTCTGAATTCAATATTAAACAAGCATCAAAATAGTTGGACACTATTTAAAGTAAGTTTATAGCTTTGTTAACGCAATCAAGTAACTGCTGTTTCTTTTCTTTAAGTGATGATAGTTTATTAATTAGTTTTTATCCATTATATTGATGTTGAGAACTATAAATATGAAAATAATGACCAAATATTGAATTGAGATTTTCTATGTATGTACGTGTGTATGTGTTTTATACTTTGTTTTGGCAGTTATATATCAGCTAAGAGAATTTTTTGCAATTCTTGCCTTACTTGGTTTCTTTATAAAATGTAACTTTGTCAATTAATAAGACTTCTGTAAGAAGGGGAAAGAAATTATTTATATGCAACATGAGTTCAAAATTTGTAAATCCAAAATGTTTTATATCTTTTTTTATATGTTTAAATGGAATTAAATTTTATTTATCATAAGTAAGAAAAAAAAACATGGTCTTCTTTTGATTGTTTTTATTAACATTACAGCTGATGATCTCCATATTTATAATTGTTATTTTAAACACATCTTCAAGTGCCAAAATATCAAATAAATCCAATATTTACGTCTAGATTATATACATTTAAAATGGGAAGCTTTCATGAATGTAAAATAATACTCTCATAGAAAAACATTTATCAAAATTTAACAGTAAAAAGAAATCACTCTTATAATTTGCCATAAAAAAATTAATATCTTGACCAAATAATGATTATTTATATTTATATATTACATTTTATAATAAAAATGTCCCATAAATGCAAATTATTCAATGATGGGATGCAATTTTTATTTAATTTTTTAATAATGTAATTATCCGAACAAACATACCCAAATTATTTTATTTAGCTTTTTTTTTTTCTTGTCCCTTTTTTCCCTTTTAATTTTTAAGTGATTCTTTCACAAGCTCAACTGTCATCAGCCTTTTTTTGGAGAGTTCATACAATTAGAAAATATGGACTTTTAACTTGTGTCTCACAGACGAGCTGCAGGAGAAGCTGCTTAGCTTTACTTCAATTTTTTTTGCTGTCAAAAGAAGTGGGATCATTCCCTATCTCAATTTATTAAAAGAATGTTTAGGCGAAAAATGGAATATTTGTTCATCATTGTATTGATCCAGTGTGCTACTTGTTTAGTGCTAGGTCGATCGAAAGACCCTCCCATGTGGTGGGAAAGACGTGCGAAGGAACAAGGGTGAGGTTTAAGTTCTTTGATGCATTATTAAAAAACTTTTTAACTGTAACTTCTTTAAAATAAAACCTATTTAATACTATGAGGATTTAAAAAAAATTAAATATAATTTAAATTTAATAAATCCTCATAGTATTAAATAGGTTTTATTTTTCAAATATTGTTTGGATTAATTTTGTTGAAGCTAAAATAGATTTCATATTGAAAACTATTTTCATTACACTAATTAGTTCATTAACTTCGGGTAATGCTTTTATGAAAAAAAGAATGTTGACTTTAGAATAACTTCGTAAATCCTTTAAATATTATCATTTTACTAAATTATTAATTTTTAATCCAAAATTTAAAGAATTTACAATCTAGAGTAATTAGATGAGTATAACTTATCTGAAAATCGTATATATTCAATATGATTTACTGACCAATACATTGCTGTAAAAAATTTAATATCTATTAATATTTCTTTAGAGAAGGGGCTCTATCAATAAGATATATATAACTTATTTCTTAAACCTTACTTCCATCAGAAATATGACCCTGAGAGCACTTGGACTAAAATTTACACTGTAATAGCCTATTCAATAATTTAGATAATTTTAATGTGGACTTTTTAAGCTTAAAATTTGTATGTTTTTTCGGGGTTGGCAACACGTTCTAGATAAAACGTTGGTCTCTAAAGAATCTTGTTTAAAAAAAAAAAATATAAAAAATTAAAAAAAAATCTGTTTTATCTCCTATTGATTTAACTTAATTGTGAACAAATTCAGCAAAAAATTTCACTATTCTTATTCCTTATATGAAAATGCTTTCTATTTAATTTAATGTCTTTTAAATTAATGACCCATTTTTATTTCAACAGAGAATTACTAGTGTTATTTTCAATATTGTAATTTATTCTGTGATTGTAGAAAATACTTTTATAGTTTGTTTTTTTTTCCTTTTTTCATACATCAAGAGTAGCAATAAATTACAATGTTACAAAATACAGGGTGAATACAAAAGTCTGAACCCCCTTTTTATTTTTTGAACCGAAGCAGATATGTCAATTTTGATGAATCCAATGAATAGGAAGTTGTGGGTGGCCTATCCCAGGGTGCACTTTTCATCATCCCAAATGTACAAATTAGGACACATTCAAAATTTATCTCAAAAACCGTAAGGGATAGATAAAAAAAAACCAATTGCAAACTTGTTCAGCATAAAAAAACAAACAAAACAAAAAAAAAATCATCCAAATCGGACCAACCAATCACCCACAATCACGTGGTGAACTGTTTGTAAGCTTACAAACAGTCACACTGCACAAACAAGTTACTTCAAACAGTTTTAAAAAAAAGTTAATCAACAAAATGCTCGATGTGACGACCGTGGGCACCATAACACAATTGGGCACTGAACCTAACTGACGCCAAAACATCAGGAAGCATGGCTGGTGTCACTCCTCGGCACGCTTTCTGAATTCGTTGAACCAGATCCTCCAGTGAGGCGGGCTGCGTAGCATAAACCTTGTCCTTCAGATATCCCCACAAGAAAAAGTCAAGTGGTGTAAAATCGGGGGAGTGGGGTGGCCAACGAACTGGTCCTCCTCAGCCAATCCATTGTTGTCCAAACATCTCACTTAGACGCTTGCGAACAACCAACCCGTAATGTGAAGGAGCTCCATGCTGAAACCACGTGCACTGATACGAGGCCAATAACAAATTGTCAAGGAAGTCTGTGACTATCACATTGAGAATTTCAGCCCGGTAGCGTTCTGCAGTCAGTGTTCCATCGTAAAAATATGGTCCAACCACAGTGTCATTGTACAATCCACACCACACATTGATTCTACAGTTCACTTGATGAGTTGTTCTCGCAGACATCGTGGGTTTTCGTCTGCCCAATGATGGTTGTGCCTGTTGATAACTCCATCCCTGGTGAACTGGGCTTCATCTGTCCACAACACTCCATGAACGAAGTTTGGATTGTCAGGTAAGTAAACAGTAGCAGAAGGCGGCCCTAGCAACATAATCCAATGGCAGTAACTCCTGGTGACAATGAATATGGTATGGGTGAAAATGATGTGGGTGTAGAATGTTGAGAACAGTTCTCTGATGGCCCCAACATCTGCAGCAATTGCTCTGCTGCTTGTGTGGGGATTTGCAGCAACTGCAGCCAGAACTAGTGTCATTGTATCCTCGTCGCCTTGTGCCCTTGGTCGTTCTCGTTCTGCATTAACATTCCCTGTAGCCTCGAATCTTTGAATAATGTGCCTCATTGTTTGATGAGATGGATGGCGTTCGTTAGGGTATCTCGATACAACCTGACTGCAGCATGTAGGTTTCTCCTTGCCTCTCCGAAGCAGAAGATCATGTTGACCATTTCTGGAACAGTGTAGCTTGCCATCCTGGAATTGTTCTGTCTTCTGTGTGCTGAAACATGCCTTTTATTTGCTTTTCCGCATGAAAAAGCAGAATAATTTATGGTAATTTAAGTTAATTTTTTGATTTGCATGCTTTACATGGTGGAAATATCAACATTCAGTTTTCCTTATGCAGTGTGACTGTTTGTAAGCTACAAATAGTTCACCATGTGATTGTGGGTGATTGGTTGGTCCGATTTGGATGATTTTTTTTGTTTTGTTTTTTATGCTGAACAAGTTTGCAATTGGGTTTTTTTCTCTTATTCCTTACAGTTTTTAAGATAAATTTTGAATGTGTCTTAATTTGCATATTTAGGATGATGAAAAGTGCACCATGGGATAGGCCACCCACAACTTCCTATTCATTGGATTCATCAAAATTGACATACCTGCTTTGGTTCAAAAAATAAAAGGGGGGTTCAGACTTTTGTATTCACCCTGTATATAAGATGAACAAAAAATACATAGTTTTAATACATTAAATGCAGTTTTATACTTAAATTTTTATTCAATGAATATATACGCCCCAAGCCGGATTCGAACATGTGACTTGCTGGTTGCGATTAAATACATGTTTCAAAAACAAGTAGCAAAATTTTTTTGTAGTATAAGGAGTGTTCAAATGAAACTCATTTAAATCAAGTAGGTATTATAAGGAGAAGGCAGAGAACAGGAAACAGGCAAATAGAGTAATATTTAATGAATAGTTAATAAGTTTCTCTAAAGAACTAACCCACTGCATTTAGGCATGCATCCTACTGTTTGTGCAGATGGGAAATTCCATCCCCAATACAAGTTGGCTTTCAAAAACAAGAGACCTGACTTGCTGTCATCAGAAGTACATTATGCACGAAAATGTATGCTTGCATGTCGCAAAAGTTGCCATTGATACATAGCCAAGAATAAATGGGAGATTCTCGAACATCCTCCTTTCAGCCTAGATTTGGCCCTTTTTGATTTTTCATCTCTTTGAAGTTCTACACCAATGAACAAGTGCAGCAAGCAATTATATATATAAAAGAGAGAACGAAAAATGTATACACTCATTCATTCATTCCTTTATTCATCACAAAATCTCCAAAACTATGAAGCCTATAAACTTGAAATTTGGCAAGTACTGTATGTTTCTCTTGGCTTCTAAGTGCTTGCTAAGAAAGGATTTTATTTTATCTTTCTTCCTTTCCATTGTACTTTATTTTTAAAATTCAATTTACCAGGAGCTGAATGGGATTTTTGCCAGCGTTAAAAAATTGTCATGTTATTTGCTTTGTTTAATGAAGACTTTTGCGATTATTCCGTGAAGCAGCATCAACAATGACTGCAAGTCTTTTGCAAGGGAATACAGTGTAGCTTTTATTTTCTATATACATAAATATAAAAAAAATATTTTTCTCTGAGTGACACCGGGTGCTTCAGCTAGTAATCACATAAAAGAAAGTACTTTTCACATTCATCTGATGAATTTGTCAAACATAGGGTTATGGAACGAGTCTCAAATATTCAAAAACATAATTGGTTGTAACAAGAGCACTGAATTTATCGATAAAAGGATCAAAATTTTTCAGTAGGAATTTAGATATTGAACATAAAGTATAAACATAGTTTAAGTCTTGTAGAATTACAAATGTGAAATCTTGGTTCTTCCTTTTTTGGTTGCAGTTTTTGAAGAAACCAACGTGCTCTATTTCCTGCTCCTTTTGGTATCTACGAAGAAACTGTTTTTATGCTTTGGGTATTAACGTTCCTTTTATTAAAAATTATTAACATTATCCTAAATAGTTCTCCCAGTCTTTTCTTTCTTTCTTTTTGCCTTTTTCTCCAATTGTTTTTAAAGTGAGAATAATGACAATCTTACTGCAGTCTTGCTATCCCCCGGTTACCAATGGTAGGAGCATTGTAGCACCTTTTATAAATAAAAGCAAACTCGATTCCAAAATTAAAGCAATCCTTGGGCAAGGTCGGCACCTTTTTTCCAGTGCATGACCATTAAAAATCATTGTAGGCAAGTAGTGATCTATTTTATTTCCTTCTCTCACATGAGTATCTGTACTTTATTAGGTTCTTATTTTTTGCTATCAAGGAATTTATCTATTAGATACACTATTCCACAGAAAAAGAACATCATAAAATAATAATTTTTCACTGAGCATTAAATATACACTTATCTCCTAGAATTTTGCTAATTCGTCATCACTCGACCATCTTCTTGAAGATATTATGATAAGCAATAAAAATTTAAAACGATGCTCAGTGCAAATTTGGAGCTCAATATTGCCAGAAATTGTGGACAACAGCACACTTTATAGTAAAAGAAACCAGGAAACTAGTATTTCCTCAATATGTGCATTTTGACAACCGTCATCTTCAGTGAAACACTAGATAAAGAATGAGAATACAAGTAATGAAAATAGAAAATAAACAGTTTACATTGAGATTACAAAATTCCGAGATCGGTTCAGGTGCGTGAATTAAAAGCTTCAAGATTTTGGACCAAATCGGCAACATTCATGGGACTATTATCACTATTGAGCCACTGATTGAACCCTTTGGCAAACTCCAATTGATTTCAAAGAAATTTAACAATGGATTTTGGGTAGTAGGTAAGGAACTTTAACATCCGATTTGTTATAATTAATGTTAAGGTTGAAAATAGAAAATTCGTCATCTACATACGGCGTTTCTGAATGGTCTGTACAAACTTTCAGGATATATTCCAGGAACAAAAACGACAGAAATTTGTGGAAATCAGACTGCCATGAACATGGGAATGAAATCATCTTTCTAGACTTTTAACTGTTTGAAGGTGCCCTGTAGTCGAAGTGTTCTGACAATTTGAGCCTTTACCTTGTTATATCTTTGTTACAGCATTTGCTTTTGACAACGAGTGTATTGTCTTGTTATACCATAGAAATAAATCAGTTTGCAGCTTCTATATGCTTTAACATTAATTTCATTTAGTGAAGGACACCTTCAAACTATTAGAAACTGTAGAAAGAAGGGTTTTCAATCCCATGTTCATAGGACGTTTTTTGCTTCTTTTAGTCCCTGGAACTAGAGCTGACCAGAGGGGGGTGCGAATGGTACGACTGCATGGACCCTGCCTACATAATTTTTTTGTTATTAAAAGGCCCTGCCCGCAACAACTTTGGATGACTTTCCACCAAATCCTGCTTTTTCTTGGGCTGTTCCTTCCTGGAACATATTCTGAAAATTTGTACAGACCATTCACCAACAATCAGGTAAGCAATTAACTGTAGGCAACTCGTCATTCTCCATTTTTTGGATGTATAAATTGACAAGGAATGGCCTAGCAATTTAGTGATGAGCATTGTCTTGGATGATCCCTAGAGGCTAGTCATTTTCTAAAATTCTTCAAGATATTAGAGTGGAATGCTGGGGAATAGTCTCTCAATATCAAGAGAGTCTAAGAAATAGTTATCTGGTAGATTAATATTTCTAATTTGCCCAAAGTTAACACTATTTTCTAAAATGAAAATAATTCCAAAGTTATTAATTATTAATTTTAAGAGAATATAATTGTGAAGATGGAGTAGAAACAATAAAAGTGATAATTTGTTTAAAGCTTATTGTAAATTAAAAGCATCATCTCAAAAATTTATAACACCTGATAACATATCTTCTCATTGACGAAATATAAACTACTGCTTCCTTTTAATATTTGTGTTGTGAAATAAATGTGTACAATCACGTTCTACTGGATATTAAAGACCTTTCTATTCACTTAATAAACTGGGCAGGGTTCAGGCTTCCATTTTGGCACTGGAAGTCTACTTGGAGCTAGTGCTTTCATTCATTGATGCCTTGTGGTAATAGACAGTTTATTATACCATTTAATACCCTTTATCATCATTTCTAGGTCTAACGTGTGTGCAGTAGAGAAAGTTGATGGAACAAATCGACGATTTTTTACTCCATGGACAGGAGGAAGTGTGTGTTCTTTGCCAACGTAAGCTGTAATAATTATTGTATATTTTTTGTTACTAGTCCATTAACCCACGCTTGTATACACTCGTGAAGTTTCACTTTAAAAGATTATCCCTTTATCCATTCTTGTTATTATTTATTCAAATATTAATCTAAACATTTAAGCAGAGATAGTCATAGTTTAAAATTCATTATCAAATAAAATCTTTTAGAAATTCCAAGAAGGAGCTTTAGCTGTGAAGCAGAAATACAGTAATTAATGTATTATGAGCAATTGAGCAATCATCCATGCACATGCTACGTCAACAATCATGGCCAGACTAGTACCTTTAGGGGCCCTAAGCACTGCACACCATCCTTATTATAAATCCTGTTTTTCTGAGGATTCAGGGGCCCTACGGGTCCCTAAACGCATGCTTAGTCTGCTTTTGTACAAGTCCAGTGCTGTCAACAATGCTTAAAAGATAAACAGAAAGTAACAGTGTATTCATTCTTGACGAATCAATTGTTATATGATATGTCATTATCTTGGTATTCTTTACAGTAACTGTTTTAGCATGTGAATTCGACTTGAAAGGGTCCACGAAAACTCTTGAAAAGTTAATGCAGCAGAGCTAAGACCTTGATGGTCATATTTCTGAAAACAGAATTTGGAAAAGTTAATCCTTTTTCAAGTTATCGTGCAAATGCCGGCTGACTGGATAAACGTACAGACCAAGCGTGCATACTTATAAGTAGCTTTTTGCTAAGCTGATAAGTTTTCAATTATTTGTATTTTCAAAAGTTTTGTTGTTTAAATTTATTTTCAGTTATATTGTTGTAATAAATTAATTGTTGGCACAGACAAAGATTTGTCAAATATAAACAAAAAAAAAACTGCCCTTGCTTAATTGTTCATGAGTTTTATTGTTTAAATTTGATTGTTGACACAGATATATTATAAGGATATGGTAATTATCTTATTCTCTTTCAGAGTTATCAGATTTGAATGTTGTGAAGGATTTGATATGTTAGATGAAACTACTGGTTGTCCATTAGGTATTTTATATATTTTATTTATTAAAAAATAATAGTTGTGCATAATCCATTAAGAAGCTATCTCCCAGTTACTATAATTACCAATTATAATAACCTTTTACAGTTAAACCACTCCTCAACATTGTAGAAAGTGTAAAAGGAAATGGTGTAACGGCCTTAGGGCATGCAATTCGAGAATCTGGTCTTACTAAATCACTTGCTACCGACGGTCCCTTCACTTTGTTTGCACCTGTTAATCATGCATTTCTGAATGCATCTGAAGAGCTGATTTATTCTCTAAATCGAAAAACTGCTCTACAGGTAATTGAATACATAAAAGCCAGCTAGATAACCTAAAGAAAATTTTGTATCTTAAAAGAAATGTTTAATTTTAGGGTGCTGCACCATCTTTGCTTATGTATCATTTAGCTCAAAGTCGAATCATATTTAATGATTTGGAAAATGAAATGCTTGTACCAACACTCTATTATCGCCAACCAATAAGAATAAATAAATTTGAATCTGGAGTAAGTTGAGATTTATTTTCCTGAGATTATTTGAATTTATACAAACTGATTGAAAAGTCTATACCCCTGAACATTCAGTTATGAAAACATTAAAAAAAAAATGCACTATAGTCGGATGAATAGATCACACACAAATGAAACTGAAACATTTCTACATTGTACGGATGTCTGTCCTAGTAAATTTGAACTGCAGCAGGAGCATTCTCATTAGCAGCACCTTAGCACAAGACGGCAATCATTTCCTTATCCAGTACTCGCCCATCATACTATACAAGGAATGTGACCTTTCATGCCAACAGAACTAGAAGATGAGATTGTTTGAAAACTTCAAGAAATATGCAAAATAAATATGTGAAATGATTTGCATATAGAAATGTTTGTTTCATTTTAGAGTGATCTATTTAGCTGATTAAGATGCATTTTTATTTTATTGTGTTCAAAATTGAATGTGGAATAAGTTTGTCATTGGAAATTGGCCCCTATCTGTTATGATTTGAGATAAATTTTGCATGTGTTCTAATTTGTATCATCAGGACATTGGAAAGTCATCGTTGGATAGCCCACCCCTGACTTTCCCTTTATTGGCTGCAAGATATTTTTTCAATCTACAATAGGGATCAAGTAATTTGAGGAGTATAGACTCTTTTTAACTGCTTTGTAATGCCATAATGTGTATTAATCCTAATAAAGTTAAAATAATATTTGAGGAGAACAGCTGATATCATGTTCATGTTTATGTTAAGAAATTTCCCCACTGATCTATATTGGAAAGGATCCAAAAATTCAAAAGAATGTACATGTAGCTTACAGTAATGATTAGGACCTCCAAAAACATTTTAAAACAATGTAAAATGTCTTTCACTAAAACATAAAAAAGTATCTACTGTGTATGCAGGGTGAATACAAAAGTCTGAACCCCCCTTTTATTTTTTGAACCGAAGCAGATATGTCAATTTTGATGAATCCAATGAATAGGAAGTTGTGGGTGGCCTATCCCATGGTGCACTTTTCATCATCCCAAATATGCAAATTAGGACACATTCAAAATTTATCTCAAAAACCATAAGGGATAGAGAAAAAAACTCAATTGCAAACTTGTTCAGCATAAAAAAAGAAACAAAACAACAACAAAAAAAAATTCATCCAAATCGGACCAACCAATCACCCACAATCACGTGGTGAACTGTTTGTAAGTCACACTGCACAAGGAAAACTGAATGTTATTTCCACCATGTAAAGCATGCAAGTCAAAAAATTAACATAAATTACCATACTCACATTCACTTTCATGTGGAAAAGCAAATAAAAGGCATGTATTTAAGCAGAAGATCATGTTGACCATTTCCGGAACAGTGTAGCTTGCCGTCCTGGAATTGTTCTGTCTTCTGTGTGCTGAAACATGCCTTTTATTTGCTTTTCTGCATGAAAGTGAATGTGAGTATGGTACTTACTTACTTTTCAAACCTGCTTATCCGTTAGGGTCGCGGGGGCAGCAGCCCTATGGAGGATCTCCAGCGATCGCGATCTTCCGCCATCTGGCGCATGTCCTCCCTGGTAATATCCAAGCGACTCGAACCCAGATTCTCCATGTAGTCTGCCACCTGGTTCTAGGCCGACTCCTTGGTCTCTTACCCACCGGCTTGGAAAATAACAACTGCCTAGGAAGACTAGTTTGCGGCATCCG
>JAHWFO010007316.1:2653492-2686776 GCA_023313115.1 Rhysida immarginata
TCCCCCGTGATCACTGATAATATCCCACTCCTTGAATTCTTAAAAAATCAGGTTCTTCTCACCAGTTAGTTTTTGACCTCGCCCACAAATAAGCAATGAACGTCACGTGTTGTTGTTTTTGCATTTTATCAGTAGGGATGATTAACTTTGTTTCAAGTATTGAAAAAAAATCGTTTTTCAGTTAATTTTGGGATGATTTTTGCGAACATTTTTTTCGGAATATCCGGGTTTGCAAAATAAACTGTTCCTAATATTAGGGTAAATTAACAAGAAAAATAGTCATTTGGGGTCGGGACACTAAACATTTTCTTATTAAGCAAGTTTTCGTATTAACAGAGCTCGTAATATCCAAGTTCTACTATTTATTATTTTTCATTGAGCCAGATTTCATGCTATGGCAGCTTCTGTGATGGCAGGTGTTTGACAGCAAGAAATGTTGTCATGGGAGCATGGAAATTGATCATAAAACACAATACAATAAAGCTCTGCTTTTGCTATCATATGTGGTGGCAAGCAACATAAGCTAGTCAGGTTTAATTTTGAATCTACGCCATTCTTACATAATCTCCAATAGCTGGAAGTTTGTTTCATGTCAAGCTGCTCTTTATTCGATGACATATATGGCAACATGACCATGCGTTTTGATAACGAAACCCCCAATAACATTGTTTGAGATTTTAATTTTATGTAGCATATGCCTGAACTAGAATGCTTTAGTGTGATTTAGGATAAATTGGATGAAAGAATCCTTGTCCAAGTTTGATCCTCAACTGATGAAAGGTACAGATTCTGGCATTTATTTGGGATCCTTCTACCT
Organism: Rhysida immarginata; assembly: GCA_023313115.1. Lineage (NCBI taxonomy): Eukaryota > Metazoa > Arthropoda > Chilopoda > Scolopendromorpha > Scolopendridae > Rhysida > Rhysida immarginata. The sequence goes on from JAHWFO010007316.1 coordinate 2,654,310, forward strand.
AAAGAATGTATAGTTCTCTGCACTTGTGAGAATAATCACGACGATTTTGCCTTCTTTAACACCTGCCATTGTAGAATCCGATTTTAGATCACAGTATGCTACCTTTTTTATTACATTATTTTACATCTTTAATTGATTTTCTGTGTTTTTCTTTTAGTAGTACATTTCTTTTAGCTATGAATGCTACTTCACCGCCACTATTAGATGTTTTGGCTACAGGGAAAGGCCCGTTTACTGTGTTTGTTCCTGATGATTATGGCTTCAGTCTTTTGCCACCAGGTCATCTTATTCGTATGCTGCAAGAACCAAGCATCAGTAATAATGTAAGCATCAGTTTTAAAGAATTTTCCTGATTCTAAGTAGAATGATTGCAGAGAGAACAGATTGTGCTATGTATACCGTCAACCATTATCATTAGTGTTTTTATCAACACTAGATGAAATAGCAAATGTTCATTTATCACCCTAACCCAGCATAATCTTTAAAAAAAAATGTAAAAATTTAAAAAGCATCAAGGAATACTTTGCTATGAATGACAATAAGTGCTGTATAGCATGGTCCCTCTGCAAACATTCCAAGATGTCTAAAATGTAGTATTGTACAGTGAAACCTCAATTTCATCGTTTTTGTGGGTAAAACTATAGAAATGAAAATGATAGATACAGGTGCCTAATAAAATTAATTAAAATTAGGCATTTAATTAAAATCAAAACTCTACACAGATAACGATATTGACCATCAAATCCACTTTACTGAATTTTTCAAAAAAGAATAAATAAACTTTTTGTAGCACCTTGTCTTTTCAGTGTGATTATAATAATTTTTCAATATCAATGATGTTCACTATACTCTGTCCAACAAAAGTTTGACTGGGTGTATACAGGGTGGTCCATTTAAGTGTAGACATGGAAATATCTCGAAAAGAAAGCATTGTACAAAAAAATGTCCAAAATCAAAAGTGAATTACGGTACTTCATGGGGGAAATTCATTAACCAAAAAATTAGTGCCCCCCCCCCCCTTTGTGGGATTCAGATTGTACACAATAATCTTAAATAGGAACCCTTAAGATTGTACACAATATTCGAGAAATGTTTTATTCTTGGTTATTATTCAATTGATCCAACCGTTTAGGAGATAAGAGGCCCTGAAAGGGTGGAAGACGAAGAGATAGAGGGTGGGTTTTGCAGACATTCCTATTTTGCTTTTTGATGGTCTTAAGAATCTGAAGTCAGAATTTCAAAGATTCAAAATTTTTTAGTGCACAAGCAGTCTTGGGGGGCAGCAGGCCTATGGAGGCAGAGTTTGTGCATTTGTATTGAAAAATATTGGATTTTTGAAATTCTGACTTCAGATTCTTAAAGACCATTAAAAAGTAGAATCAGAATGTCTGCAAGATCCACTCTCTATCTCCTTGTCGTCATCGATAAAATTGGGTTCAAAATTTTAAAGTTCTACACTATGAGGGCCTCTATCTCCTAAATGGTTGGATCAATTGAAAAAACGCCAAGAATAAAACATTTCTCCAATACTGTATACAATCTGAATATAACATTAAAAATAGGGGTTACCCCCCTTGCCCCCACCCACCCCTCACAAAGGGGTAGGGGGCTAATTTTTTGGCTAATGAATTTCCCCCGCGAAGTAGTTCACTTTTGATTTTGGAATTTTTTCATACAATGCTTTGTTTTCGAGATATTTCCATGTCTACACTTAAATGGACCTACCTTGTAGAGCGACCTTGAACTTTGCGACAAGCACTTTCACTGGGCAAAGTATAGGGTATATTTGTTTATTGGAAAGAAAGTGTGACCATTAAAAATAGTATCAAGATGTTATGAAGATAACTGGCTTTCTTGTAGTTGATCAATACCAGTGTTGCATAGCTTCTATTGAGATGATGTACAAGGGCAAGTCTGAAAGAAACCTTTTTTTTTATATCAATGACAATCACTTATAGACTTGTATTATAAATCTTAGAATACATCAAAATTACATTACTTTTCGACATAATCACCATTTGAAGCACTTGTCAAAATGTCTTACAAGGAACGAAACCATCCTGTAACAATATCGTGAAAGTGTATTATCATTGTCGAAGCAGTGCAACGCAAGCCTCTGGTTTATGTGCCTGAAAAGGTGTTAGTCGTTCAGCACCAAAATTGGGCTATAGGGGGGATGATCAAGAGCACCCAACAGAACTGATCCAAATGTTCGTTGGTACATCTAGTAGTGTGCAGGCAAGCATTATTGTGAACAAACATCCCGCACCTCCATTTTGTAATGGATCATAGGTGCCGAAAGTTTTTTTGCACATGGAAATCATATCATTGCACATACTTCGTAATTGGCAAACTTTTCTATGGCAGCATTGATTTTCAATTGATCTGATGGATGAGTCGACTGTAACACAACCTTCTCCTTCTACTCCTCACTGCCTACTGAACAACTGCACACCTTTCCCAGGACAGTGTTGCTATCCCTGCCTATTTCTCAAACGAGCGCAATGGAGATGCTTTCCTTGTATTTTCATTGGATTATGTTCTTGAGATGAAACCAAACTCCCTTATACGACTACTATCCTTAGCCAAAATCATCCTCTTATTTGCAATTAGCATGATTGCCATAGCGGATTGGCCTCTCAAATATTTACCCCACAAAAAAAAACAAAACAAAAAATAAACAACCAGCAAACAATGAAGCCAACTCATTGAGCAATGGGGGAGGCCGTGGCCTGGTGGGCTTTCACTGAAACACAACTTCTATGAAGTCAAGCAACATCAGGCACGGCTATATCACTGGATGGGTGACCATCCGTGATTCACGATCTTCACCCCCCCGGCTGCTGTGACCATCATACAGCAGTCGTTAATCCAGGTTCATCCAGGGACCCAACTCGTCGGCTTCTAGCCATACAGGCCCTGGATGGACGTATTGGATTATCATTACTAAAAAAAATAAATAAAAAAAAAAAAAATAAATAAATAAATGAAGGCAAAGTAATGTCAGCTTTACTCTCAGTTGCAATCGGAAATGGTTAGTGTAACAGGAATGAATAAATGCATTGAGTGTAGGAGGTTGAATATTGTTACTTTCATCATTTTAAAGTAACACAGGATTCCAAAATGATTCGTCTTTGGATTGGTCACCAACGTTCATGATCGATTGGACTTCATAGATACATCCTTAATCAGACAAAAAACAGAAACATTAGAATTTTGCCTATGGTGTGGGACTCTTTAGACACTTTGTAGGGTTTATGTATGTAGTTTAAATAGGGTATGCAGAGAGACTATAAAATTGAATGATACAGGAACAATAGGGGTTTCACTCTAATGTAATTTTGTGTGTATGTGTTGTCAGTTCTAAATTATTTTTTAATAATTACTCATAAAATTGATACATTTTCTGGTTTCCCCTTAAATATTTCCGTAGATAATGAATGATCACGTCGTAGAGGATTTCATCACAACAGACTCTTTAATTCCAAGAGTATATTACTCTCATCGTACACGTGGTCAGCGTTCATTGCTCCTCCACGATGAAGATGGTTATGTGACAATTGGCATTGCTAGAATAAAGGAAGCCAATATCATGTGTACAAATGGAGTGGTACATCGCATAGATCGCTTGCTTCAGCTAGAATAGCTGCTGCATGAAGCCATTGAACTCTGCAAAAGCTTTCCATTAAAAAAAAAAAAACAACAAAAAAAACTGGGTTTTGTTTTTTTTTTTAATTTTTTTTTTTTGTACACAGCAGTCCTCATTTTTATTTTTTTTAACGACAGTGACTTGGTTCTATTTTTTTAGAGTTAAAGAATAAACCTTGTTGCTTTCTGTGGAGTTTTGCTGCAGTGAAATTTGTTTGCAATGATTATTAATTATTCTATAGCATTTTACTGTGCTAAAACAGATTAAGTAAATTGCAACTTTAAGACCAGCACTTCCTTTGTAAGATAGTTTATTCTTGTTGATTAATAATGAAAACCATTTTCAAGCTTTTCTAAGTTAACGTTGTAAATTTTTGAATATAAAATGAACAAAAAAATATTCAGTTCTAGCAAAATAGTGTTTAATTTTATAAGTTCGGTTTTTTAAAAATCTTTGTAACGGATTTATTAGAAATATACGAACTGGAATGTGACTTTCTTTATAATTTCTTAAATGAACTGAACATAATCATTTTCTGTTTTATTCATGGGAGGAAGAACTAATTACAATGACTAGGGAAGACCTATATATGAGGCGTGTCTGGAAAGTAACAGTTTTGGGGGCGGGGTGGGAAAATAAAAAAGGTTTTTTTCAAAACAAAATTTATTTTTACATGAAAGAGCATTTCTTAAACTATTTTTCTACATAGTTGCCACCGTTGTTCAGCTGTCGTAGCAGAAAACCACCTTTTCTATACTTTCATAGAAAGATGCTGCCAGTGAAAACAGCCACTGCTGAACACAATTTTTTACGTCGTCATCGCTGTTAAAGTGCCTTCCTCCAAAATCACACTTCAATTTCAAGAACAAATGGTGTCCGAAAGTGCGGGAATGTGGTCTTCACATTCGGTGCTGTGTGTCCCTATTCTGATGGTGTTACTCAAAACCTTATTCAAGAATTCGGTTGGGAGCAGTTCGATCACCCACCGTACAACCCCGATCTTGCACCTTCTGACTACCACTTGTTCTTGAAATTGAAGCGTGATTTTGGAGGAAGGCGCATGGCAGCTAGGACGACGTAAAAAACGGTGCTCAGCAGTGGCTGTCTTCACTGGCGGCATCTTTCTATGAAGAGGGCATAGAAAAGTTGGTTTCCCGCTACAACAAATGTCTGAACAACAGTGACAAATATGTAGAAAAATAGTTTAAGAAATACTCTTTCATGTAAAAATAAATTTTGATTTGAAAAAAATGTTTGTGTTTTTCCAAAACTGTATTTACTTTCCGGACATGCCTCGTTCTACACACTTTATTATTTATATGAAGGCTTTTCAAAAAAATTTATGCTCAAATCCGTATCTTGTGATTTTAATTAAAACAGGTCTTTTAAGTTAACAGTATGCACTGTTGTGATCAATTCAATCAGGCAGAAGAAGCAGAGGAAAATCCAAATTGATACTTTCTCTTTTCAGAAAAGCATATAACTATAGGATTTGAACTTCTGTTATTTTAACCACAATCTATAAAATTGACCAGATACACATATATTGAAAGAGCACCTGCTTATTTGAAATTTTGACAAGTGAAATTGCATTCATGATGGAATAAGTATTGCTGCCAAGATTTTTTTTAATGGCGAATCTAATACCCGTGCATGTTTATAAGATATCAGAAAATGATATCTTTTGAGAAGCCCTCATAAATGCTGTGGGATATTCAACATTTTAAGTAAATCGCTGGGCATTTTGAAAATAGATGGAAAATAGATGCTAGGTATTTGTTACAAGAAATAACACTACTAATATAAAAAAATTGACTGGAAAGAAGTTGTTGAAAGAGAGTGAAGCAGCATTCTTCTCAGATTCTTCAGAATGATGATAGTCTGTAGTGGTCATGTCAGGGTGTAAAGGGGAGCCTCCAGGTGAAATATTGAGTAATTTCTGCCACATAGCTGACCAGTGAATTAATTTAACAGCAACACTAGGCAAGTATTGTTCCAAATTGATATCTTGGAAGAAGCCTTCTTTGTGCCTTTAAAAAAAAATTATTATTATTATTATTATTATTTAAATAGAGAAAATTAGTAAAGAAAATTTCAAGGCCTTGACTCGAATCAGGACCTTCAAGGTACTTTCCTAATAACTAAATTTAAAACATACATTTGCTTCCCACCTTTAGTGTAAAACTTTTTAAATAAAGAAATTTCTTTATAATGAAAGTGGAATTTGGGTGAAACAATTTATAATAATAATTTTTCTTTGGAAATATTTATTGATAGAACAACAATTCTGATAACAACAGGACTAAAAAATTCTTTAAGATATCAATCTGTAAAACATTTCGTATCGCATAAAGGCATGCATTGGGGCCAGACGGGGTGCCCACACTAATGACCTGGTGCCAACATTCCACCTGCAATGCCAACGGCATTGTCTGTTTCATCTGATATTGTAATAAGTATTTTGTTTGAAATCATTGTGTTGGAATCACTGATAGTTCATGGGTTATTGAAACAATCCTTTAGTAGTCTACCTTTGTGAAATTAACAATTTATGGCTTACCCCGTGTTATAGACAGTCATGATGCAATATTGCTTGATGGATGGATGTAACACGTGCTGTACATTTGCATATGATTGCGCATCGCATCAGCTGGTTGCGTATGGTGGTTTTTGGCTAGCTGGGAAGATTACTGGTTGAATGATGGTGTATCGTTGATCACAGTTGAGGATGTGAGCGTTGTCAGGAAGTAAAGTTGATCATATATACTTGTGGAGTAGATACTTGTGAATATTCTATGGATGAGGTATTTGCATGTTGATATCTCAATTTTTTTTGGCACTGATGTGTTTCAGTTTTTGAAAACTGGCACAATTTTAGCCAATTTTCCGTGTTGGTAAACACTTGTTTCGTTTAGAATGATTTAACATCAAAATAAATTAAAATAATAATTTGAAAATAATAAAATTGTTGGTGACACGAGGACCTTTTGGATCATCTCTGATCCATTTTCAAGTCGGAGTGGTACATATATACAGTAGATCCAGCCCAGGTTTGTGAAAAAAAATGTGATAAACAAAATAGTTACAGACTGATATCTTAAAGAATTTTTTAGTACTGATGTTATCAAAATTGTTGTTCTATCAGTCAATATTTCCAAAGAAAAATTATTATTATAAATTGTTTCACCCAAATTCCGCTTTCATTATAAAATAATTTTTCCTTATTTAAAAAGTTTACATAATGTATGTTTTAAATTTATCAGTCGTATACCTCAACTGTATCCTATAATAATATTCGTAGTACCATCCTAATGCTATACCACTAAGATACTATGGACTTAAAAGCTGTTGGTAATCTAATATTCATCAATTAATACATGTGGTAAAAATAGTCCTAGTTTGCAAACAAGGAACTGCGCTTTAAGCTATGCTCATAGGATATGATTGATAGTGATAGTTTCCATGACCATGGTGGCTTAATGTTATAGCATCAGGATGTTAATCCAGAGTTCCTGGTTTAAATCTAGGCTGTGGAATTTTCTTTACTATTTTTCACTATTTAATTATCAATATCTGGAGATATGATGTGAAAAGTCCTGCTAAGACTCATTTTCCAATTATTACTATTTTTATTAGTAAATAATTTAGCACTTCATTGGAGTAAATATTAAATAAGAGTCAGTAATGCCACTTTGTTGAGACATAAAAAAACTTATTTATGGTGACAGTTGTTTTTGCATCTTATTACATTCAGAAACCAACTTGCATAACTCTTTTTATAAATTATTGGCGGATAGGGGAAATGGAAATGCTTCGAAAGGAAATAGGAAAATTCTATTAAATTTTAGGCTGGATGTTCAGAACAACAAATTGCCTCTGAATTTTTAAATACTCGTTTATGGAGTTAGTAGGCAATTTCTAAGTAATAATTAAGATAGCTGATTAATTTTATTTATAATCATTATAGCAAATTTCCATTTAAAATTCATGTAATGAGGTAATTGTGTCAAGATACTCAAAGCTACTCTTCTGAAAAATTTAATTATTTTGATGTTATATGCAATGTATGGTGTAAAATGCAAGTTTGAAAAAGAAGGAAAAATTCCTTTATATACTTGAAGATTTTTGGAGTTTTTTAATCAGAATCTTTTACAAAACTTATGATTTTGCTTAAACAGGACCGTCAGATAAGCTTCAGAGTATTTAATATTAATTAGACAGGGTTGATAGCTTCAATGTACAGACCTCAAGCAGAAAATCTCCGAGAAATATCTATAGGCTTTTGGCTGTTTTGTTAAGTAATAGTTTTCTTGACTTTCATGGGCATTGCATGTGAAATTATATCGTGATTATAAATTTCCTGATTATTTAGAAAGATACAGTTAGTAAATCTTATATATGTTGCTCTAATAAATATCTATCTACTTAGTCAATTTAGTTTTTGGTGCTACTTCTCTATGCTTTTATGATGCCCGTAATTCATTATTGTAATTTTATATATTTTATAATAGAAACAGAATAGCAAGAATTTTTTCAACATCAAGAAAATTTGCTGTAGGAATATTTGAAAAACTAGATATTTGAAAATAGACAAGACTTTTAGCCTTTCTTTACCCAGTAAAATTCTTAACTCTTCATCAACTACATAAATGTAAGTGAACTGTTTAATAGTTTAATTGCATTCTTAAGTTTTAATTAAATTTAAATTTTGAAGGTTTTGAAGTTAAATCTTCGTGTTAAATTTCAGTTAAATTATCTCACATTGTACGTTTGTCATCTTCATCATGATCAGGGAGAAACTGGCAGGTTTTTTTTTTTTTATCATCACCCCATTTTTTATGCAGATAAAACTGGTTCAAGTATATTTATCATCATCATTTCTCAGATTATTTGGATTGTCTTTCAGATTCCGTAGTCCTCCGTCCTGCATCCTGTCTTATCCCAGCATATGTCCTGCTATAAATTACACATAGGCTACCGTTTTATCAAATAATTGCAAATTAACCATTCTACAGATAGCAATCACTTATCAACTATTTTAGGATGAATTATGTAATAAATCAGATTTGCTTTTCAGCAGCTCTGTATGAATCTTGTTTATTATAACTGATTTTATACAGGGTGCTTTTGAAAAGGATGTCGTGAGATACCTGCTAGCGATGTTCTGCACCTTAAAAATAAACACAAGATTTGTCGAAATTGCATTTCTTAAAGGAGTACACAGCTCGTGAAGTTTGGTTAAACTCCGCCCATAACATAAACAAAAGCACATGAAAAGAAAAGTAAACACCACCACGTGTTCCATTCATAGGTTTCTGCAAACAACCTGTGCTGTGCATTAGTGTGTTAGCCCTAAACTCGACCACTCTCAAAGGAAAGCCAAATTAGGCTAGTGGAAATTGCGCGATCGAAAACTTATTTCAATTAAATATGCTTTTTTTCAATTGTCACTCAATTTTAAAACTAAGAAATCTTGCATTAACAAAATCGCGTCAATGACCACTTTATGTAGGCCTAAATGTTTTCTTTAATACTGTATCTCTCGATCATTTATCCATTTGCACGTCTTTCCTAAATTGTGGACGAGTTCATTTCTGAGATCTAGTAATTACGAATCTTTCAGTGTGCTGTGAGAGTGGTTAACTTTAGGGCCAACACATTAGTGCACAGGTAGTTGGCAGAAACCTATTAATGGAATACGTGGTGGTGTTTTCTTTTTTTCATGTGCTTTTGTTTGCATTATGGGTGGAGTTTAACTAAAACTAAACTAGCTGTTCACTCCTTTAAGGAATGCAATTTCGACAAAACGTATGAGGAAACTTGTGTTTATTTTTAAAATCTCTTCCTTACAATTTCACATTTTTTTTATTTTTTTTTTTTAATTGTACATGTACCCTTCCTTGATCTAGATTCATCATCACTTTCCTCCTAGTCTTCTTTCCAAAACTCATTCTAAGACTATCCTGGGCAAGCTGCTTCTTTTTTTTTTCTCCATGTGCCTATAACAATCTGAGCCATCTTCTAATTATCTTTTTATTATAATTTTTAATATTGTATCATATCTTTCTGAGAATTTCCTGCAAAAAATAGATTTCTCTTGGCTAGCATCTTCATGTTAAGTTAAAATTCGCAAGCTTTATGCCCAGCAAATCCAAGTTTTAAGACTAGTATCTTCGTACCACTTTAAAAAATATGAGGGTTGATCAGAAAGTAAGTTTTGCCATTTTTTTCACACTAAAACTTTATTGCCAAAAAAAAAAATGCACCATGGCATCATGAACTATTGTTGCACTATTTTTCGACATAGTCACCACCGACATTCAGACATTTGTCGTAGCGTTCAATCAGTTTGAAGAAAGAGTATCAGCGGGCAGCGTGCCCGAAGCTATCCGATCTTGTGTGAGCCTTGCTGCGTGTGGTTTTGCGTTGTCATCCAAGAGCACAACACCTTCATTCAAGAGCCCTGGTCTCTTTCGTCGAATGGCAGACCCAAGTTTAGTGAAGGTGTCGCAGTAGCGTGCTGCATTGATGGTCTCTTGATGGAGGAAATCAATGAGTATCCCACCTTTCACGTCCCAGAACATTGTTGCCATAATCTTTCCTGAGGAGGGTGACACTTTGAATTTTTTCCTCACTGGTGACTTGGAATGCGACCACGTTGTCAGTAACACCGTGATTTGTACTCAAATAGCCTCAGGTATGCCTGTCTGCTGCTACTCTTTCTTCAAACTGATTGCACGCTACGACAAATGTCCCAATGTTGGTGGCGACTATGTCGAAAAATGGTGCAAGGTGCATAATTCATGATGCCATGCTGGATTTTTGTAATAAAGTTTCCTTGTGGAAAAAAATGATGAAACTTACTTTCGGAACAACCTTTGTAACATATTAAGGCTCAAATAGTCATACAATAGTTGGCACAGTATGTAGTTCTAGTTTACATTTTATCCATGTCTTAAGGTTTTTATTGAAATTAAGCAGGAAGATTTCAGACTTAAGTATATTACTTTGAACCATGGTTTAAATAGCAAGTTATTTGACAAGTCTATAGGACTGATCTCCATTATCTAGATACAGACCCATTCCTTGTCGTACCTTTTGTCATTGCCTGAGTTAATATTTAATTTAGACAGAGTGTGCAGCTGAAAAGCTGCTCATGTTTTATGTGTAAATCTGTAAAAATTTATAGCTAGAGCACTTACATATTTGGTAGTTGTTCTTTTTTATCACTTTTGATGCTTTGCAACGAGAGGATTATCATTTTATGATCACTAGATGTTGAATAATTAGCATAAGCAGCAATTGCGTTGGTTGCTCTTGGGAGATAATCCACTGGAATGGTAATTGTTACATTCCAAGCACTGTATACTAATAGTGTACTGTAACTTATTTTTAGTTTTTCCTGTGTGGAAGCAAAGAATGTATATTAAAATGAGTCAAATTAAATGTATAAATTTCCTTTTTTAATGTTTATCTCTACCTTAGTGTCTAAGATATGACCATATCCATTATAGAGTTTGGCAGTCGAGTTATTATTTTCACTGTAAAATGCTATTTATTACTGGAAAGGATATTAATCAAATGTTTTTCTAGAAGATGGAGAAATATATTCAGCCAATTAATTACTTGGTAAATTCCACGTGAATATATCTGTTTTCTTCCCCTTTCAACATGATTCCAAAAGCTAATGTGAAAAGGATTTTTAGTTATTTTTATAAAAAATTAATTTTCACATCAAGGAGAGTAAATTTTTAATAAAATTTTACCTTTTGGGATAAATGCTCTTCTTTCTGAATCGACAAAGGATGTGAAATTGGCAGTCACAACAACATCGTCACCTTTTGCACTGAGCGAGAAGGCGCAGGGCACCTTGTCAGGTGGCACTATGTCATCCTCACCGTTCCACGTTTTCACCAAATTGAGGGTGTAGAGGCTATCACAGAGATTAGTTTCAATTGAGATTTGCAAATGTGAAAGGAGTTGTTGAAAACTTTATTTTTCTTTTTCTTTTTTTTTTTTTTTTTTTTTTTTTTTCTCTCCCTAGACTTTGTGCGTTTTTCTGTTCTACCTTGCGGTTGACATCCCAGTTTAGCAGTAAGGAACAGAATGATAGGAGTCGAAATTGTTAAATTTAATTCTCATAGCAAAAAATTAAAGTTCTACCATTTTAAATAACACAATTGTTAGGATTGAAACTCCTCTAATTTATCTTAGTAGACCAATAACACACCTTAAAAATATGTTGTCCAAAATTGCTATCAATTATATGAAATTTCTCTAATTATAAAATACTTTTAAGTCTCGAAATAAAGTATTTTGTATTTATTGGTGAACAAGATACAGGCGTTTCACTCATCAGAAGTTTGGCATTTAAAGTGGTGGAACTTTAAATATTTTGCTAACAGATAATTAAATTTAAGAATTTTGACTCTTATCATTCTATTCCTTACTGCTAAACTGCAATTTTTGACATATTGAGGTAATAAAAATTGAACAATTCGAGTTGTATCATACACTCGCGTGCCAAAAGTCATGGGATAGCACCTAATAACGTGTGGGGCCTCCTCTAACCCGGCGAAGTGCCACAGTGCGATATGGCATTGATTCCACAAGTTGGTGGAAGATATCTGAAGACATTGCCAACCATTCCGACTGGAAAGCTTCCCACAATTGCCCAATACGGAGCCACCACTGACTTGCACAGTGCATACTTGGCAACTTGGGTCTATGGCCTTCGTGGGGCCTGCGCCACACTCGAGCCCTACCATCAGCTCGTATCAGCTGGAATCGAGACTCATCAGACCAGGTAACAGGTTTCCAGTTGACAAGTGTTCAGTCGATGTGTTCATGGGCCTAGGAGAGACGTTGCCGATGATGTCTTGTTGTTAGCAAGGGCACCCTTGTGGGTCTTCTTCCATATCCCACGAACACCAGATTTCGTTGCACAGCTCGCATCGATACAGCTCTAATATCGCCCTGGTTAAAATCTGATGTCATCTGGTGTAGTGTCAGTTGCCTGTTAGCAGCGACCATCCTACTCAGACGCCGTCGGTCACGTTCTTTAAGAAGGTATGGTCGACCACTGCGTTGTCCATGGTGGGAGATAATGCCGTGAAGTTGGTACTCTCGGTAGACTCTTGAAACTGTGGACCGTGGGATGTTGAATTCTTGAGTCACCTCCGATATTGAATGACCCATACATTGTGCTCCACATATCAGGCCACGTTGGAACTCTGATAGCTCTCATCACATTGAACATCTCACCCCTTACTCATGACAGTGTAACTAAACCTACTGATACTGATTTGCATATTTATACTGTTTGCACATGATGCTACTGCCACTTGAAAAATAGTCCACTGCTATCCCATGAATTTTGGCATGTGAGTGTAGTTTCTACTTGAATTGTTATAAGAATATGTTGTTAAATTGGTCAGTTTAAGTGATACAAGGGAACAAGTAACGCAAAGAGGCTTCGTTGGTATTGCGTTTTAAAGTGGAAAAAGCTCACGTGTTTTCTCCTTTTGTGCATGAGGATAACAGTAAAGCTGGTAAAATGATAAAGTAAACGAAGTTCCTGAAAAAGAAAACGCAAACATCATCAAAATAGAATTTTGGCCGATGGTATCTATAGAATAAATAATAAGACTTGTTAATATTTTAAATATATTCTAGAATTTTAAGTCGCATAAAAAATTAGGAAACATAGACCCTCCCCCCTCAAAATTTACTGTAATTCGGAGTTTTAAGTCAATTTTTAAGTTATTGAATCAGTTTTTCTTCTTTTGGTTGACATTTTTCGCTTTTTTTTTGTATTATTCTTCTATTTTCTATTAGATTTATTTCCCCCGAAATATATTTACTTAAAATAACTGACATTGTAATAAAGATGAACTGTAGTTACTTGATGGTTACCAAGCATAAGCATTGAGGAAATTTAAAATTCTTTTTAGTGTGCTTGCCTTAAATGGTGACTATTCATACATGATCATTGTAGAAATAATGTTAGTTCAACAGGAAGGTTAGTTCAACATCCTTCATTGTATGTGTTCCAAATTTTAGGACTACTTTGTCTTTGTACCACTTTAAAAAATTACTCAAAATAGCTTGTGCTAGACCTTTTGGCATCTTGAAGAAAGGGTTTCCTTATTGGTTTTACCAAGTCCGTCTATTCCCTTCATATTTGTTGACATTGTTTGATCTACGTGGTGTTGAAATTCGCTTATTGTATAGCTTAATAAAGACATGTCCTACTTAACTATTTAGTTTGCTTCGATTACCCCACTGGGGTCGATTACAGGGATGGGAGTTAGCGTTCAAAATGGTAAATAGGTATGTAAAGGAGTAAAATTCGGTATGCAGATGCCTTTACGCAAGATCCACTTGGCTATGAAGTTTGGGCTGGATTGTCCCAGTGGGTTCGGAGTTGATGGAATTGCGATCGCGTGTCTTTAGAAACGCTTTAAAATGGAACATAGGGTATGTGATAATTCATTCGTTCGGAAATGATGCGAAACAAAAGATTTTTCATTTTCTGAATACTACTTTCGAGAATACAATTTTTTGATATAGAAAAAGGAGACTAGTTTCGATTCTGCAGTCCGAAGCATTGAATCATGATAATGTTTTTAGATGCAACAAACAAATATTTTATACAGTATACAGGGTGTAAATTTTAAGTTGACAAAGCAGAATAACTCGAAAAATAAGCTTCACACGAAAAAATGCGTATAATCCAAAGTTGATTATTTTCGAGGGGGCATCTGCTGGTGCTAAAATTAGCCCACCCCCCCCCGGCCCCTGGGGGTGGGGCGGGGGGCAACTTTAAAATTTCAAATGGGAACCCCTATTTTTTATTGCAGATTCAGGTCCTACATAAAAAACTACGTACATTTTGTCTGAAACATTTTTTTTTATTTTTGGTAGATGGCGCTGTAATTCAAGAAAATCCATTTTCTCATTTTTGCGTGGAAATGGTTACGGAGAAATAAAAAATACTTATTTACTTCGTAAATTTTGCCGCAAAGTTATTATTTTATTATTTTTTGCCGCGGATTAGGATAATTTTGTTTTGTTTCGTGGTCATGAGGCCACACAACTTTATAATTATCAAACAAATCAACTGATTAGCTAACTAACTAACCGAACATCCTACGTACTAACGAGTGAACTCATTAACTAACAGAGTAAAAAAGTAAAAGACTGTGTAAAGATGAAGTTATTCCCGTTTAAGATTTGGTGGTCCTTAAAAGGACCGATTGTTTTCGTTTTATTTTTTCTTATTTGCAAATACTTGCAAGTAAATGAATTTCGGGGTGCTTGTATTTCCAGTGAGTCCCCTCGCCTCTCACTTTCGGCCTGCTTGTTGTCCTTAAATCCCTTGCATCTCGCCGTTTTATGAAATTAAATGTTCAAATTGATGACCTCCAACTTCGATGCATTTATTGACTCGTTTTGTAAATTCCTGAACACATCTTGATAACATGTCTGGTGTAATTGCAGCGCAAGCATCTCTTATTCTTTGAATCATGTTTTCGCGAGTGGTTGGCGTTTCCTTATAAACGATATCTTTGAGGTAACCCCATAAGAAAAAATCTGGCGATGTAAGGTCAGGCGATCTGGCTGGCCAATTCACAGGACCTTCCCTGCCGATCCAGCGACCATGGTAAAGTCGATGTAGTACTTCGCGCGCTACTAATGAATAATGCGCTGGACAACCATCATGTTGAAACCACATGTGTTGTCGAAGTTCGATACTCAGGTCTTCAAGTAGATCTGGTAGTTCATTTTCAAGTAGGTTACGATATTTGTTGCCATTCAAATTACCGTCTATAAAATATGGACCGATAAGTTTATCGCCAATTATCCCACACCAAACATTAATTGACCAAGGTCGCTGATGGTTGACTTCTCGAATCCAGTGTGGGTTCTGTTCACTCCAGTAATGCATGTTATGTCGATTAACTTCCCCGTGGTTTGTGAATGTTGACTCATCGGAGAAAAGAACTCGTGCAAAAAAATGTTGGTTTGTTTGCATCTGCTGAAGTGCCCAGTGACAAAACGTTAGACGGTTTTGGTGGTCATTGCCATGTAGTTCCTGATGCATAGATACATGATATGGATGAAATTTGTGGAGCTTCAGCATTTTCCAAACACTCATATGTGAAATTCCTGATTGCCTTGATATTTCTCTTGTGCTCGCATGTGGATTATGAGCCACAGCAGCTAGGACTGACACTTGATTGTTTTCTCCACAAACAGTAGCTGCACGGGTTCTTTTTTTCTGGTTCACACTACCTTCCGCAGTAAATTGTTTAATAACTCGAACAAAAGAAGACCGTGATCGCGTTTGGCCAGGAAAACGCTGAGCATAAAGCGCGACTGCATTATCAAAATTTCTCCCACTTTCTCCATAAATGTACACCATCTCAATTTTTTCTTCCACAGAAAGATAATTCATAATGTAAATTCAAAAGCAATACGGCGTTGTACACTCACAAAAACAGTTGAAAAATTACAATCTTTTCTTCTAAAGATCAGAATTTAAAATGTAAACATTCTGAAAAAATGCCAATGTTTACGTTATTTGTTTGTTGACGAAATGTCTTCAAATTACATTGTAGTTAAAACAATGTAGGAATCGAAATGAATAATAAATTAGTTATTTCCACGCAAAAATGAGAAAATGGATTTTCTTGAATTACAGCGCCATCTACCAAAAATAAAAAAAATGTTTCAGACAAAATGTACGTAGTTTTTTATGTAGGACCTGAATCTGCAATAAAAAATAGGGGTTCCCATTTGAAATTTTAAAGTTGCCCCCCGCCCCACCCCCAGGGGCCGGGGGGGGTGGGCTAATTTTAGCACCAGCAGATGCCCCCTCGAAAATAATCAACTTTGGATTCTACGCATTTTTTCGTGTGAAGCTTATTTTTCGAGTTATTCTGCTTTGTCAACTTAAAATTTACACCCTGTATAAACCTTTTATTTATTTATTAATGGATGAGTCTACAGAATCATGTACATCTGTAATACTGAATATTATTAAGGGCTTATAATATAAGCACGAGTATAGAGTCTTTCGATATGTCGAGTAAACACAGCGTCTATGCTTAAGGTGCGTCTCCTTACTCGCGTCTCAATCGAATGTGGGACCACAAACACGGCACGTGCAAGTTTTCGCAAAATATCTAAAATCACAAAACGAGTGTATTTTGTATGACGAAAAATTAAAATTGCGTCATCCGTAACGCTTTTTTAGGTCGGAACATTATTGTTAACTCTAGAGAGGTAAGAAGGAATCTGTAGAAATAAATTAAGTACTTCAAAACTTATAGAAGTTCAACAAACGCATATATTATAAATAAGATGACTTCAAAAGGCATCAAAAGATCTAAATCTTTCAAAATAATATACTAAGAATTGTGATGGAAAAGAATTTATTCCAATACAGTAGAATTCATTAGTCTTCATTCAAAGCACTGAAAGCAAAACGTTAGGCCATTACCATTACTAGGTAAGATAGCAAAATGTAGTGGGGTTATCTGTTACCACACTTGCAAAATATTTCAGTTTTGCTCAGACCTCAATGGTCAGGTGACTTTTCAGTTCCTGCGTGTGCTTCAAGCCGGTTCCAACAATGCTTAAACGAGCAGTAATAATGCAAAACTTTTTCCGTAACGCTTTTTGGTGTCGTTTTTTGCATCACGTTTTTTGTAGATTGATGCCCAGTCTTAATACATTGTTAAGATAAGGATGGGGGGGGGGGGATTTCCTTGAACTCCAGGATTCCACTACTTTCCTATACTTTTCTTGGGAGGATTAATTTCTTCTTGGGAAGTCTCAGTTTGAGCATACATAACCATACAAAGACTCCATTGTTAAAGTGCATAGGCTATGTGGGATTCCCTTGTGAGTGGCCAGATTATAATGACAAACTGATCCTTGTAGGCAAATTAGCTATGATTTCGCGCTGAAGTTGCTAAAGAGCCAGACCATAAATAGGAAAGCATGTTGCTTGCCACGACGGTAGAAGTGATTTGTTTCTGAAGATATGAGCAACCAACGTGATATAACAGC
The DNA here is from genome assembly GCA_023313115.1 of Rhysida immarginata. NCBI lineage: Eukaryota > Metazoa > Arthropoda > Chilopoda > Scolopendromorpha > Scolopendridae > Rhysida > Rhysida immarginata. Next base: position 2,672,038 of record JAHWFO010007316.1, read on the forward strand.
TTCGAACATGGGATGATGGTTGGCACTCGGAGCCATGGAGCGAGTATCAGCAAAACCGCTTCATTCGTGAAATGTTCAAGAGCACCTGTTGCTGCTGTTTAAAGACTGGACTGTAGGCCGAAAAACTGAACGTCTGAACGTGCGAATTGTGGCCGTCAGCAACTAGTCCATGTTCGGGCAGAACGGAGAGTGGCAAGACTGGTACAAGACAATAGAAGGGCAACAGTGCTTCTGATGACTGCAAAATCTTAACCAGGGATGCTCTCAAAAGATCTCTGAACGCACTGTTCGCCATACTCTACATCGTATGGGATATGGAAGCTGAAGACCTGTTCGAACACCTATGGTGTCTGCAGTTAAGATAAAACATTTCTAATTCGCACAGGAACACAAGGATTGAACAGTCGAGCATTGGAAAAAAGTCATGTGGTCCGATGATTCACGTTTCCAGTTGGATCATGCAGATGGCAGAGTGAGAATTTGGTGGAAACAGCATGAAAGCATGGACCCCACATGCATGAGTACAACCTTTAAAGCTAGTGGAGGCAGTGTTATGGTTTGGGGCTTGTTTGCCTGGCATGATTTGGGCCCTTTAATTCGTGTGGAACAACGTCTGAATAGCACAACATATCTAAGTATCGTTGCTGATCATGTTCATCCTATCATGTTGATGGCATATCCCAATGGAGGTTGTTTCTTCCATCAAGACAATGTACCATGCCAGTTGTGTGAGATTTGATGGTTGTGGAACCACCTGTCTGATGGCTCTTTCAACTTCCTTCCACATATGCTCAACTGGATTGAGACTGGTGATTATGGAGGCAACTTAAGCAACGTAAAGCCTCCCTCGTGCTCATGAAACCCCTCCTGGACTCGTGATTTGGGTTCATCAGGCATATCAGATTCCTCGCATCACCTTCAACCTGTCGTGAAGTTAATGACCAGAAGAATCGCTTCAGTATTGTAGGCAAAAGGTGGCCCAACGAAGTACTGATGTATATGCGTTACATTCTGTGATATTTTATCCAGTTTGTCAAGTACCCAAAACGTGACCGTAATTCTCCAGTTAAGATAACATTTTTTCTGGTCAAAAAAGTGACTTTAAAAATCCATTGACAAAAATAAATTGTAAGGGCTTTATTTGTATTCTGGTACTGGAAGTCCCGTTCGATATTTTCTTATTTTTCTTTCCTTTATTCCGTATTCTCGACAAGAACATGGTAAAAACTGGCTTTAATCTCAGTTTAAGATTAGCCCCCAATTTAAATAAACTATAATAATTTGACAAAATACTCGAACCGTAAGAAAGATATATATGGGTATCTTTCTGCAGAACTATATTAAGGCAAAGCAAAACTGTCACTTTTCAAGGACTGTTTTGACACTTCTCTAAGGGCTAAGATATGTCACCCTGTTTGGGAAATTCGCAACAGGAGATGAATCTTGGCTTTATTTTATTTTATTTATTTATTTTTTTATTGAGCCTTTTATTGTAACTCAGCACTTAGTCACTGTGTTAGCGCGAATGATCATCTAGTGATGAGGAAACTAGTCATATGAATTCATTTATGGGGAAAGGGGATTGATTTATTCCGAAATTTAATACTAAAATATAAAGTAGTAAACGAAAGGAAAAAATTCCGCGACTTAGGATTGAACCAGGGACCGCAAGTATGCGTTTTCGAACTTACTGTGCCTGTGGCTGAAATAGCTTAGTTGGTAAGAATGGCGAGACGATGTTTGCGGCCCCTAGTTTGATCACAGGTAATGGAGTTATTTCTTTTCCTTTACTATGTTTACATATACCAAATTATTGGAGTAATTTCTCCAAAAAATACCAGTCATTTAATTTGACATATTAAAATATCAAAAATAATAAATTTTCTGGAATTTGGAAGGGCATTTCTACTTTCAACTTTCCTTTATACCTGACTTGTACGCCTATGTTAAGAAATGCTGGTATTTGTCACTTTCAGAAATCGTGGATAAGGAATGCTTCCATAGATTATCCCCTTTCTTGGAAATGTGAGATTGTATGGTTTTTACAATTGCTTATGTCAGACAGTAAATCGAAAAAGTGCCTTTGGACATTTAGCACCTAGGATTGCTCAATAAGAATTATGACACATAGAAGAAGTAGGCATATAATGAAGCGGTACGTTCTTTCGGGAAAGGGCTTATGTGATGGATGTTTTTAATTTTCTTTATATCACCCATTCTGTTTGAGATCTTTCACAGGGTACAAGGTCGTTGTGGGTTTGTTTGTTTTTTTTCTTGCAGAGTGAGAAAATTGAGCGCCAAGGCCAATGACAATAAGCAAATTGCAAACGCGAGTTCTCAGACATAAAATTGCATATTTTTTTTACTCTTTGCCTATGCAATTCGTGATAGAGATTAAAGAAAAGAGAAGCACCTGTTCTCGTTATTTTTTTGTTTAAAAAAGTTAGTGTGATTTGAGTTAACCTACCTGCCATCCATGATGAGACGACCAGAGCCACCGATTTGTTGAGTCTGTCTGAAACACGCTGGTTTGCGGTGGAATAAAACGCGGGAGAAATGTTTATGCTTTTTTTTTGTTAGAGGAGTTGGAGAACTGGGCATGCGCATATTTCAAGAAGTGTGTGACAGGTAAACAACTCTCACCTTCTTGTAGCCTCGAGCGAGAGAAGGATCGTCCCGCGCTTCGATGAGTCATACGTTATCTTTTGCCTTCAAAAATGAAAAGCAACTGTTTCGTGTAGTAGAATGAATTTATCCTTTTATCTACTTTATATTCTTTTGATATAATCACATGCGGGAGCGAAATATTATTTAGGGAGAAATATTGATGTCAGTTGACATAAAGAGAGCCTTTTTTTTTTCTCATTAGTCTGTCACCTCCGGTTCAATTTGTTTAGTCTTTGACATTTTTTTGAAGTGATGAACATTCATGCTCTGCACCTGCAAGACTAAACTAACAGCCATGTCGTTATAATAAATGTCAAAAGCGACTTGAATAGGTTGTCCATATAATTTTATTATTTGGATACGCTTGAGAGAGGCAGATGTGATGAATGTCAGTAGGAAATTGTTCACAGGTGACACGGACGAGGAAGAGGATGGGGGGGAAAAGCTGTAGAAAAGGTGGAAGTTCCTTCTCGATAAATACAGTTTACCCTGGGCCGTTTTTTTTTTTTAATGAATGCGATTGGACAATATTCAAAAATAAACTGCAATAGTCTATTTATAGTTGAATACAGTAACAGAGCGGATGAGAAAACATTTTCACGTAGGTTTTGTTACTGAACAGGTCGAAACGACATAATTCTTAGTTTTTGCTGGCTGCTGTTCTTTAATGAGAATTCCGTTATCAGATATGCATGTTCTGAAAGTTCACCGATGTGAAATGCTAAAAATGAAACGAGGAATGGGTTGTCCTTTTGCCGGACGCTACTTTGCACTGAGCGGATGCATACCGGGCATTAAGCGCATTCTTTATCGCATTATTGGATGAAATGAGTGGACTATTGAATGTCAATTTGAATTTGAATGTTAAAAAACATTTTAAAATCGTTAGAGCTCTGTGGGATTTAGATTATTTTCTCTAGCGAAATTTTTGCTTGAAGGGATTAAGGGGAGAGAAGTCAATAAATGCCGCTTTCTTTAATATTAAGTAAAACGTTGTGTTATTGAAATTTTTAGCTAACAATTTTTCATTCCACTTTTCTTAACTTGATCGATGGAACGAGTGCCAGTAGCATTGAACTCTTTTCTTCACTTCTGCACCTGCCATCTGAACGGAAGTCTCATTCATAGGACAAAACGAATCCATGGCAGATACGATGCCGATAGCAGATAAAAAGCGGAAGTTTTTCGTGTTTGCTTGTGTAAGGAATATAAGGAGAGTCCATTCTTCTTTTGGAGAAGATCCGAGTTGCTTTAATCACATGTCTACTCGCGGGATTGTCCAAGAGTCTGGCCTGGACCCTCTTTTTTATGCGGTTTCTTTATATAGTCTTCATTTTTAATTGTGAGATTTGGAGTTACGTCGTTGACAATTTTTCTCTTTGTTATTTACCATCCCCAAGAACAAGAAGAGAAAATAGCTTCTCTTCACCAAGATATTCAATATATGTCTCAATGGTATCAAAGTAGAGGCCTTTGCCACATTCTATCAAAAACGAATATTATGATTGAACCAAAAGAAGTTACCGACCAGATCCCCATAAAGATCTTAGGAATAGTCTTTGACTCAGATTTCAAGTTTAACATTATCTTGATGACAATAAATCCATCGGAAGATTTATTTTGTTAAAAAGCTGCGAGCAATATTGACAGTTCCGAAGTTATGCCAATTGATTAATGCGGTTGTCGTACCAAAAATTGCCTACAGAGTGATCTTCTGGTCTGTGTCCTCCGGAGGCTGAAAATAGCCTATAATAGTCATTAGGACCGCTTTAAGAATGAAGAGATTGGATTCCGTGTCCAACTTTTGTCGTAAATACCATCTGTTCACTCTTACGCCCTTACATCAGAGCTGGCAGATGCGATTCGTGACGACAATCACCCAGCCGCTTTTGTTAAGGCTTGGTTTGAGTTCAGTCTTAGCGTATGTCAGACTCGTAGATAAGCTTACTTGTTTGTGGTCCCTAAGGTGGTGTCGGCAAAGCGTTTTCCTTACAGCGCTAACACTCTGGAATGACCTGCCCTATGAATTACGAACAACCGTCTATCAGTGTCAAAACATTCAGTGCATTTCTACGTAGTTACTATATGGAAAAATTGTGATTTTTAATTCTGGTAGTTCTCTTGGTTTTAGTTTGCTGTATTTGTTTTATCTTGATTGATATTTTCCCAAATAATTCATGACATTGTTTTAATGTGTTGTAAGATTTAATTAGCTCTTCTTTTATTTTAATGTCTGTAAAAAATCATAAATTCATTGCTCCTCTCTTCCCTTTTTTACATTCTAAAGTGGTTTGATCTAAATAGCTCCGTATGCGTTGTTTAAGATCTTTAGGTGTTGCGCATTTGGTAGAATGACAAAAGGGGAACGGCCTCTACGATCCCCGTCAGTGCAAACATACTCCCTTGCATTAGGTCATCAATAGCGCCGTGAGCTGCCAAAAAGAAAGGTCGGTTTATGACCAAGTATTTCGAAATTCTATTGTAGAGCGTGTTATGCCTTTTTTTTTTCTACGCAATTTTCTTGTCTCCGGTCAAGTGCGGATTATTGCTGTTTACTCATTGGAATTTTCTCATTGGATGAGAAAGGTAGGTAGTTTTTAAAACCGCTTTTTTTGTTTACTTAATTATTAACGACACTTACCTCATCTTTTCTCAGCTTTGAGTTAGGAGTTCCTTTACCACAAAAGTATGATAAAGAACGAACAAAGAGTTGTTGGACTGAGTGCCAGCGATGAATTTTCGCTCTTTATTGTGCACAGGAACACAAATTTTAATGTAAAACAATCCCTTTGAAAACAACAATCGATGAGCTGTTGGCAATTAACAGTTTAGAAGAGCTCAGTAAAGCAATGTAATTGATAGATGTAATTGATCTTCAGCTGTGCTTGCAAAATGAGTTTTCCTTCACTTGAGGATTTACTGAGACATCCATCTTTCGATTTGACGATCATCGGCTATTGTATTAGCTAAGTTTTTGTAAAGTTACAAGCTATTAAAAGTGATACCTTGTCTGTTAATGATGGTTGATCGGAAAGAAGGTTACTCCTGTTTTTTGAACAAATTATTTATAGTTCAAACCATCTCAAAGCAGACTTAGAAATTGCATCCACTTCAATTCCCTTCACGCCACATTTGCCTCTTACGTTCAGAACACGATCTAATGTATTCACATCGGCTACTTAAAAATTTCATTTCCATTTCATAGAAGGAATGCGTGATGGATGAGCGGCTGACTAACCGATTGTACGCTGCTCATATGGATAATGAGAGAATTCAAGATAATGGAGATTGGATTCCAGATTCTGGAGTCGATTCCTATGACGATTGTACGTAGCTTGCGTGATTTAACCTTTGCGATTTAACCTTGTATAGTTCTACCACAACATTGGATTTAGATTGCTTATATCATTAGCATTTGGAATATTCACGCTAATCATAGAATATGTTTGCCCTATTTAATATCTTGGTCTTTAAAGTTTAAACTGCGTGAATTCGGCAATATTTGGTGGCAGAATCAAGTAGAGGAATACCTGAGATTGTTTGGTTTTGAAAGCTTGACGAAAAGAATGACTCCAATTGAAGAAGTAAGAATGGTATGCAAAGATAGGGATGGTGATCCAAATCTAACTTTGTAGACTGCGATGAAGATGGTGATCCAGTGGACCAGTAAAATTAGAATAGTTTTAAAGATTCGTGCATTGAATTAAACATTTCCTGAAGATATAATATTCAAGAGACAGGACATCATTTCTTATCTTAAAAAATGAGCGACTCTGATTATAAATTAATTAGATTGCATTTATTGTAGTTAAAATATTTATAATTATATAAAGTTTAGAAAAATATTTTTTGCATACATAAAATAACATTGGACAAAGCATATTCCATAAAGGAAGATATAATATAAAAATATGTACAACAATTTACATTACTATTAGAATATTTAAAATCACAGCATTACAAGAAATAAAATTGCAGTTCTTGTTTGAGGAATTCGACATCGTTAGGTGATGAGAGTTCCAACCTACAATTCGCTTGGGCTAAGTCCACGTAGACGTTGTTCTTTACTGGCATATATGAATGGAATGACTAGAATGGACTCGTGTAATTCAATGTATGTACAAGTTCGCTTGTGCTTTTGTTCACCGAGTAGTGAGGAGTCGATGTCTCACTAAAATGGGGCGTCGTTGGGCTTTTCAGCGAAGGCGATGAGGAGGTTGTATCGGGCCATGATCGTGGGCCACGCGTTGATCTGTTCCCGCGCCAATTCTTGAACGCAGTCGGCCAGGTAGGCATCGCGCAGCTCCTCGCCTATTCGATTGACGAACGGATTCACTGCTCTCACGGCGTCTGGGGTAGGAAAAAGAAAAGAAAAGATCAGTGGAGAACTTAAATAGGCTGACGATTGGGATTCAATTTTTAAATTTGTGAAGGATTGGAGGCTCACTTTTTAAGTAGTTCACGTTTTCGAACGTGAAGCTGAATTCTGGAGCTTCACATTCCAATACTACGAAGCCACACGACTCCATGGAACGTTTGAACTCGACGCCTGGATCGGTGCTGTCCTGGTAGAACGGAACAAAGTTGGTCGCATCCTGTGAGCACAAGAAAGAGCACGGCTTGAATTTATATTTATTAAAACTTCCAATAGAGATCTTAGAAAATACAAATTTCTTTTGATGAAAATTAAGAAATTTAACGCTTCAACAATATAATGTAACCAAATCGAATTTAAAAAAAAAATGACAGGTTTATTGTAATTAATTTTCATTCGAGTTTAAATTTATTGAGAGACAATTTGAATCAGAAAGCCAAACAGTTAGAATTTTTAACAATTTACAAACCGAATAAGATTTTTTTTTTAATGTTATGTATTTTGGAGCTGAAAAACACTACTTAGCTGAGCATGAGAAATTTCTTGTACGAGTGCGATGATGATGAAAAAAAATCCTTTAGCACCAATCGCCTTGCGTGAAAATTTTATAGACAAGGCAATGATGCTTGAAGAATGTCAGTAAATGCCCAAGACTGATCTGTGTGCAAAGTTCTTTTAAGTTCGATGTAACAGTTCAGTCCCCCCCCCCCAAATATTTCTACAGTCCGGGACTCAAGACCTCTGAGTTGCACAATTCCACCACTACACAACAGAAACGTTTGGGTGAGTTCATTTCTTAAAAGGTTGGACAATAAAAAAAAACACAAAAAAAACACACGCTAAGTCAATTTTAGTGCTGGTAGTGGTAAACAAGAAATAACTTTGTAAATATTGCCAGCGATTTTAACTTCACGCGCAGTTCAAGAAAACGTGTTAAATAAAATTACAAACATGAAAATGATATTCAGTAAGGGTTTACATGTAATTCATAAAACTGAGTGATAGTAATGATTTTCTTTCTTTTTTTGAGACCTCTTCTCCATTTTGAGGTCAGGAAAAAATAACAAAATTGTTTAACAAAAAAATCAAAAATTATTTTATATGACCCCCCCCCCCCCACCCCGCTACATTTGTTCTTTCCGTGAAGATCCCTGTCCAACCTTTTTAGAAATGAATTCGCCCAAACCTTTCTGCAACCTAGAGGTCTTCTCTGGAGTCCCGGACAGTATTTGTACTGATGCATCATAAAGGAGTTGACATACAAAAATATTTTTAAAAGTAAAAGCCAAAAAAAAAAAAAAAAAAAAATCTCCTGAAACAAAAACAAACACTAGATCGTTTAGACTACACTGAAATTTCTCGTAGTCAGTTAAGTAGTATTTTTCAGCCCCAAAATACATAAAATTATTCAATTCAAAAAAAATTCTTATTCGACTTGTAAATTGTTAAATTTTAATTTTTGGCTTTATGGTTCAAAATTAATATTTCTTAATAAACTTAAACTCGAATGCAAATTAGTTATAATAAACTTGTAAGGGATAAATAAAGGAAGTCGGAAGTGTTGACTTAGTGTTGATTAGTCACCTCTTGACATAGGAGAGTTAAGAAGACTGCATTTACCTGCATGTAATGGGCCCATCGGTCCTTTTTAGCCATCACTCTGTACATGTCGAAAATGGGATTCTTGGCGAGGAACATGAAGAGGCATTGGCCACCGGGTTGAAGGAGTTGATAGATATTATTCAGGACACGGCTGATGGAGGAGGAGGAGGAGGAGAAAGAGAAACCGTTAATCATCATTCTCATTAACAAGTGCTGTCATTTCATTGAAGACCTATTTTTGTAGTCGCTCACCTGTGGTCTTTCATCCAGTGGAAGCAGTAGAAGGAGAAGACTTTGTCGAAGCCTTCCGGGAAGTAGCGCCTCGGCTGTGTTACTTTCATGAGGTCCATCTGCTGGTAGGTAATCTTGTCGTGGCCGAAGTGGGCATTGGCGAAGTCCACCATCTCCTCGGACTGGTCGACGCCGACGATTCGATCGAAAGCGGGACAGAAAGGGAAGAGGATGTTTCGGGTGACGTCGCCGCTACCTGAGCCCACGTCCAGGATGACGTCGCTGGGCGACCAGTTCATACGCAACATGAATCGCTGCAATATGAGCAGGGCATCGCGCTTCTGCATGGCGTTCGACGAGGCGTACAGTTTGGCGTCGTTCATCTTTATTTTAAAGTCGTGGATGAGAGATTGACCTGTAAGGGAACAGATACGAGCAAAATATTAGCTTGCGTGTTTAAGAACCAACAGAATTAGCCGAGCTAACTGACTCTTAAGTCTTTGGCCGAATTCTGTTTTTAAAGTATCTTTTTAAACGAAGTGATAGTTCGATATTAAAATGTACACATTTAGCTCCACGAGCCCGATTTTTTAAAGAGTTAATTCTTTGATTCCGAAAAACTAAAAAAATATCAATTCGTCGTGACGAATTGTAAAGCAACCCCAACAAGAGGTTTCCCTGTACGACATTCTACCTGCAAGGAAAAGCCCAACGCATCGCTGCGTTCATTGGCGGAAAAGCGCCTATAAATGTCTCAATCGAAAGACACTTATCTTAAAATTTACATTTAGGGTTCCGAGTGAAATTCGAAAATTTCATTAATAAGGTCAGAACGTTTCGCTTAATTGTTTTGGCTTATTGGAGCAAATTTTTGATATGGAGCGAATTCAAAGAAAAACGCAATATTTCAATCTGCTCTGTGCCGAGATTTATTTATTTATTTGAACGTCTCACGGGAACATACATAATAGAATACCACGCAATATTTAAGAAACAGTTAACAGACTTTGACATTTAATGACACAAATCGTAATCAACTTATCATAAATGGTATGATTGCGGCAAAATGGGACTTTTACACTTTAACAAAGTTCTCCATGTCATAGGGAAGAGAGCTCCAGTTATCGATTGTATTATAAGGAAAAGTTTCTACTCTTAAAAGGCAATAATTGAGGGAGGTTGTATTTTATAGTCCCAGAGTCCTAATATTGGGAGTCATGAAAAGCCATTAGCAAGTCTTTATATGGGATGGGAGGTTGATTAAAATTTGCAGAACTCCTTTAATTGAGCATGTTTGATTATTGAGTCTAGGAGGTTGTTTGGTTACAGGAGTGGATAATTTAAATGGTATTTCGATAGTGAAAAGGCGATGCGGATTAAGTGGTTGTACGCATTTAACTTTGGCGGTGGCCTATTTAGTAGTGGTGGCGGACCAGATCGGAGCGGCATAAGACATTTTACTTTAATAAAGGTGTAATTATTATCTACCGTTTTGGCACCATTTAGTAATAAAGATGAGTTCGGTTAATTAAAAAGTTAAATGTTTTTCTTAGTTCTTTAAGTTGTTATAGATAAAGGGAATGTTTTCTTACCAAAGGCGTATGTCTAGCAACACTCAAAGCTTTCGCTGATGGAAAGAGTTGAAAAGTGACTTCTTTCGTTGTCGGTATCGAGCAGTTTTCTAGAGGTATTGGTCGTTGGTTGGATTTTTGGGAGTCCGAGAGAATAGCCGTCTTTTTATGTCGTTTTGCGGTTCCATTGCGATCCATGGTCTTCTTTCCTGATTGGCGCTAGCTTAGTCCAAAGGAGGAGCTAGTCCCCTGGTCGGTGATGAACAGTAAAGTGATGACCTCACGACTTGGCCTAGTGGCCCCAGGGAGTCTTCCCACTCCTCGAATCCCATGCTGATCAAAGTCCACCCACGCAAATGGTCCGTCGTCCATTTTATTTTCTGCTTGGAAAAACCGCGCCATTGAAAGACTTCGTCTTCCGAAAATACGCGACGGAAATTGAAACGGCGTTTGGAGGTATTGTCCTTTAAGATACTTTGCCAGCATTTATCATCCCACAAACAGCGGGTGGCCTTATGTATTTAGAAAAGTTATCAGTTTAAGTAGAAATGGTTTGTTTGTTTGTTTGTTTTTTCTCAATAAAATTAGCCTCTGAAAGGGTTTTCAACTTTAAATTGCTAAATTTTTCCAGATTGAAAGACTTAGGTAGCGATAAGTTATCGACTCTCCTAGATTATTCTGCTTGGTTGTTGGAGAAAATCCAGTAAGAGAAGGGATACTCATCACCTTTACAGGAAGTTTCTTGAAAATTGGTTAAAGTGAAAGAGGGAAATGGTTGTGGAGTAAATTACGAGCAGTTAACGATGAACGTTTCTAAATTTAGCGTGAGTTAGGGTAGGTGTTGTCGCAAATTAGTGTGGGTCGCCCTGAACTCTTTCCAAATATGGTGTCGAGGATTGACTGGTTGTCTATCACTCTGTCACATCGTATGATCGGTGTCCTCGGTGGGGGGTGCTCATTTCTTTGCAACTGTCTCCCGCTGTCTCTCGATCGTTTTTACTCCCAAGGACTCAATTGACATTCACAGGCCGAACGATTCCGTTCCTTCTCCTCCGAGTTGCGCAATCTTCTTTACTTCTTCTCTTCTGTCAACTGTCAAACAAAATGTTTCCCGCCGCTTTCCAAACTGTCGGAGAAAGAATTTGACTCTTTTTGGACAAAATTAAAAATATCCTGGGCTCCACTTTTCCTCTCGTTCGGCACAAGTGTTTTTCTGTTGCTTCATCCTTTGCTCAGGTCGATCTAAGATGGCGACTGTCTCGATTTCTTTGCGGTGTTGGGGGGGTTTCAATCGCGAACGAAATCTTTTCCCCTCCTCACCTGATTGCTTCCGTTTCGATTTGTTTAATGAGAACACACCTATCTGCTTTGATCGGCATCAAATTCGTTGACATTTTTGATGTAGATGATCAATTGGGCCCCCGCGATCTAAATTCGCCATATCCTCGTAAGCATTTCATTTTGATAACTCCCATTTGGTCGGAGCTGTTTTCCTCGATAAAAACATTGAACGAAAGAATGGATTTCCCCGTTTACTCGATTTTGTTTCCGAAAATTGTCTCTGTGGCTTCTCGTTCTCTAAAGAGAATAAACACGCAATTCGGGAGGCATTAACACTGTGTTGGGGCCTGAGTCTCGCTATATATGGAACGTTAGTGGTTTGAAACTGTTTTCAAAAATAAGGAAATGAACCTTAAAAATAGGTTAATGAGAAAACCGCAACTTGCTTTTTTGGACAGAGAGCATTGTACAGAGTTAATTTTAACTTTGGTGACTAGGCCATAAATCCCCTTTAAGTTCCCCGTATTCACCTACGCAAGTGCACGAAAGAGTGAAGTGTAAACAGTACGATTATCTAAAGTTAGCATGCTGGAAACGCGTTTCTTAAGAAATTAACCTTCATGCTTTGGGTTTATGCGATTTTTCTTTAGCTCTTAATATAATAATGTGTTGATCGCATATTTTAAGAAATAAATAAAATCTAGTAATCATTTCCAACAGGGAAGTTGAATTTCAGTTGCTCTCAAAAATAAACAAAACGATAAGGGGCTTTCTCCAAATTTTTATTTTTGGCATATTGACCTCATATTGAGTTCATATTAGCTTAAGGAGAAGACATTGATACCCGTGTCCGGTCCAAAAGTAAAAATTTGGAGAAAGCTCCTTATCGTTTTGTTTAATTTTGAGAGCAACTGAAATTCAAATCATTCTATCGGCGATATCTTTCTGAATTTTCACGATATTTGCTTGGGCTTTTTATGAAAGTAGCTCTATACATTTGGCTAATGAATTATGCAAAAAACATTTTGGTAAACATTTTGCGCAGATAAACATTTTTAGTAAAAATGCACATATTTCATCAAACATTAATTAAGGGTGGCCCATAATTCACTATTTGATGTTTGATGCCGTATAAAAATTGAACGGAGCAGAATTTATTTTTAGGAAACAGATCACTGCACAGCGTAGGACCTCGATCGGTTTACCTTAGCGTGATCACCCATTCCTCCATCAACGTCAATACAAGCTTGTAGGCGTAATGCAACATTGGCGCACGCAGACCTGCACATATCAATAGGAATTTTATTGAATTACTCTGTAATTACGGCACGCAGTTGATCCAGAGTGCTTATGGGATGTGAGTACACTATGTCTTTAAGATAACCCCACAAGAGAAAGTCCGGTGGAGTTAAGTCGAGAGAGCGTGCCGGTCATTCCGCGAACCCTCGTCACCCAATCCAGCGTGCCGTTGTTACGAATTTCTCATTTAACCACTCACGAATAGCTATTGAAAAATGTGGTGGGGCACCGTCGTGTCGCCACCACAATGGCTGATGTTTTTCTAAGTTATCTGGCAACACAATGCACCTAAGTTTTAAACTAAATTCGGCTCCGTTCAAATTTTATAGGACATCAAACTTCATTGTCAAGTTTCCTGGAAATGACATTGCATTGGGTGAAAACCCTGCATGGTATAAACAAAAAACTTACAAAAAATTATATTCTTAAATAAGATGTATACGTTTACTTGGCATCTTTTTCCCTATATAGTCTCTTTCCGAAACATCAGCTATATTTTCAGGTTTTATCTCTAGGTCCATTTCAGATAGAAAAGAAGATGGAAGAGAATTTTACCGGGTCCACTCGCTCTCGATCTTCATTTTCGTTTATAAACATAAAAATAATGGTCATAATTTAATAAGGGCCCCTTGACTCTTCTCTCACTCTTTGGCTCTCCTCCTCTTTCTCATTCTTCTTTTCTTTTTCTTTTACTCGTTTCAGATTAACCCTTAATTTTGTATTCATTTATTGTTTCTGCCATCCTCCCAGGGACCTACCTTGTCGGCTTCGGCCATACTGGCCCTGAGTAGTTGCTCTGTATTATTTTCGAAATAACTAAAAATAAATAAAATAATTTAATAGAATTTGCGCGAGTCTGCCATTCGGCGGGAATTTGACGCTGTGACATGTTGACGGCTACTTTCCGTAATACGGAGAAGCGTATACATGTTTGCTTTGCGATCATTTCCACACTTGTATGAGCTCATCAGGCTTCTCAAACATCATGGTATGTTTGCCTAGCAAATTTTATTAAATTATATGTATTACCGAAAACCGCGGACCGAGTGCGAGTGGGACACCTTGTATTAAAATGTGAATGGAAAAGTGAGAATTTGATATGGAGGAATGGGAATTGATGTTGATGTTTTATTTACTTCAAAAAAAGCAAATAGATAACAAAGATGATTCTTCTCGTGATCGGAATGAATTCGCATATCGGGTGATCGGCCCTGGTATGCTGAATGAATGAATGAATGAATGAATGAATGAATGAATGAATGAAAGGATGATAATGAAAATGGGACAAATACCAACATCCATGCCCACGACTCACTGGTTTCGAGAGCGGAAAGATTGCGCCTTAACCCTGTCGGCCACTGAGCCGGCAGGAATTTGATATGGAGTGTAATTCATTTTGGTGATGTACATTTTATGATAACTATTTTAACCTCTCTCTTCGCCCAATTTGGAGAAGGTCGGCTTCGCTGTGTGGCATCTGTAAACACTTCAATTCCCGTTTTAACTTAGAAAGTGTTGAACAAAATTGGTCATGAGGTGCAGATAATTAATTTAAAATAGAGTTTAGCCAAAGTGAAGTACGATTTCGCCACTATATTGGAAGAATAGTTTGTTTTACAGTATGATCGGCATGAGGCCAGTTTGCTTTCTGTCTTTCGCCATAGTACTCTCTCTCTCTCTCTCTCTCTCTCTCTCTCTCTCTCTCTCTCTCTC
>JAHWFO010007316.1:2686786-2711479 GCA_023313115.1 Rhysida immarginata
CTCTCTCTCTCTCTCTCTCTCTCTCTCTCTCTCTCTCTCTCTCTCTCCATTTTGGTTCCCGATTTTTAGATCGCCTAATTGACACGGATAAAGAAATTGGATTTTATTTCATCCGCGATTAAGATGAAACGCACACCTCAAGATTTAATGATCCAAAATAAACTACGTGGAAAGAAGTGATCACACTAGATGAGGCGTATGTTTATTTAAGCGACTGCAAGAAGAGCGAGCCATTTTTTACCGCCCAAGGGGTTCTAAGGAACTTCAGAAAATGGTACCGTGAATGCGAGCAAACATTTTCAAAAGGTTTCACGATCGTGGCGGGATACAGCTGCAATGGTAAATTAACTTTACACACAATTGAGTCAAAGGCCAAAGTCAGTGGTTTGTACGGTACAGAGATAAACGAAGAATGGCTACACCAAGATAAGCGTCGAGCCACACCGCCGCGTCGACTCCAGTGTTCCTGGAAGGCAAGAAGAAGAGATACCGGAATCCGCTCCATTCCATTCAGCGACTTACCCGTTAAGTTCCCGGACGCATCGCCTATGGATTTTTGTAGCTTCGGCCTACTTAAACAGGCCTTCGGAAAGAGGCGATCGCGAACAGTGGAGTGGTCTTGGGTGTTCTGCGTTCCAGCTTCCTGCAGTGGAAACTGCAGTGTATGACTATCAGATTGAACACACTCAATGATGGCCAAAGGGGTTTTCTACCTTTTCTGGCTCTCTGTAATTAAATTAAACCATTAAGGATTTTTTGAAAGTTCAATGTTTTTGCCACTGTTTGAATCGGTTAAATGTCTTGCCTATAGAATTTTGGAAATGATTTTTCGATGAAATCTACAATAAAAAAGTCTTTAATTACTTAATTTAGTAGAAATTAATACCACAACTGTTAAGGTAAACTTCAGTGTATTTTGAATTGGTTTTAATTTTGCATTTTTCTTTATCTTCCTTTGAGTAGTAGAGAAGAGATTCTCCGCGTTTTTTGATGATAGTATCGGGAGAATGGTTGTGAGAGGAGAGCGCTCCGTTCTATGATTGGCCGACAGGATTGTTCGTTGGCTCCTCCTCTGATTCAAGGGAGAGGAAAAGCGTGCTTTCGCCGTTGGAAAAGAAGAAAACTGCTGCGACTCTTTGGTGGGTGAGAAACAGGTTGACGATTAGGCAATCGCTTGACAGCGGGAGGAAGTCAACATGTTCTCCCGCCGAGCGGTCCACCTGCAGCATGGCTAAAAATAAAAATGCCTCCGCACGCTCCGACGTCCATTGAATTCCTGATGGTGGCTAATGGCTCATCCCGTGATGAGAGGCGAGCTAAAAATAGACAGGACCTCCCAAGACAGGTCGAAAACTTTTGATCCTCGCAGCGACTTTCTCTCTATGCCCATTTTAAAAGATGCTTCCGGATATTCAATAAAGCTCGTGTCGACTGATTTATTTTATGACTTTAAATTGGAGAGGTTAAAGGATTCGTTATTTGGAATGGTGTCATAATAATTAAATACGTCGTATGATGATCCCTGGTGATAAGTAGGGTTCGGATTTTTAATATTATGCAGATTATTTCTTGTAATTCATTTAAACG
The DNA here is from genome assembly GCA_023313115.1 of Rhysida immarginata. Lineage (NCBI taxonomy): Eukaryota > Metazoa > Arthropoda > Chilopoda > Scolopendromorpha > Scolopendridae > Rhysida > Rhysida immarginata. The sequence goes on from JAHWFO010007316.1 coordinate 2,688,374, forward strand.
ATATTTTTAAGCACTTTTGACCACCTCTGGACCTAGCATAACTTATATTGTTTGTTTTGGATATTGTTGCGTATTTAAAGTTTTAATCAAGCGCAAAAATCGAGGGAAAGTGCTTTCATTCTATGCAACATCCGTTCGATCTGAGGATTTTGACGGCGAGACCTTTTGCTGATCGTTGTGATGCGATAGAAAAGGATTCTTGGAGTGCAAAATGTGTTGGGGACTTCAGGGGATTTCATCACCGATAGTCGCACTTTATTATCCCAAAGTGGTGGCTGTTCTTAGGCTAGGGTCAGACTAGCGTATTTACGCCAGTGTGACCCTAGCCTAAAGTATTTACCGAACACCACTTGTTTAAGAGATCTTTCTCCATAAAGAAGAATATAAGTGATGTATAACAGTTAAGATACAGAATAATAATAGAAACCTCACAAAAATAACACAAAAAATAATATACGAGGCCTTTCGGTCTTTTTTTATCAATGACCTTCCTCAGGTAGAGAATTTTTTGAAAGTTTTTAACTGATTTCTTCATCAGTGAGAAGTTTTAAAGAATAATACATTTAAAGAATTAAAAGAACATTGTTATAAACATAGTATTGTCCAAAACATTATTACATCATTTTGAAATTATCAACTGATTAAAGGTTTTAAGAAAATGAATTTTAAAAATTAAAACATTGTTACAAATATACAGTAGTTAGATTGTTATTTATTATTGAAAAATGATAATTGATCAAGGACGATTTTACAAAATTAGAAGCATCTTTATAATTAGAGTTGAGATTTTTTTAACATATCTATTAATACAGTATAAATTAATTAAAAGGTTATCATTATATAATCATAATTATAGTATTTCCCATTTTTTATCCAATAAATAGGATTGCTGAGCTAGACTGAATTGGTTATATGGTAACTTTCTTTAATCAAAAAATTCTCTACCTGGTGAAGGTCGTTGATAAAAAGGCCTCGTATATTATTTTTTGTGTTATTTTTGTGATGTTTCTATTATTATTCTGGATCTTTCTCCATATTAAAAACCGTACAAGTGCGTTTCAAAAGTTTAGAAACATTCGCATTAATTCAGTATCGCTCTCAGAGATTTGTATACAATTTGCAAATTCAATGAGATAAGAAATTACTTCTTTTTCTTTGAAAAATATTCATTCTAATGTCTTAGGCCAAAACGTTTTGAGCTATTATATGCAAATTTATGGACATAACTTTATTTCAAAAAAAGATTGTGTGTTTCAAAAGTTTAGAAACCCCCCTTGAAACCACTTATGAGCTAATCCCAATCATTTATATATAAAAATTGCAAGCAGACTGTTATGTCAATGCTGCCAAACTCACCGGATTTGTATCCCATCGAGAACGTGTGAAAGAAAATGAAAAAGCATCTCCACAAATCCGAACTAGAACAAGAAATTCTGAATGCCTGGAAAACGCATGAGTGCGACGGAATGCGAGAAATTGGTCCATTCAATTCCGAAGAGAGTAAGGGCTGTTGTTTGTGCAAAAGGACACCCAACGAAATAATGAAAACATTCAATAAACATTTAAAATATTGAATATTTATTTTATGAATTATTTTTCATGTTTGTAACGTTTTGAAAATTTATGAAAGATTGTGTCTATAATTGTTTCTAAACTTATGAAACGCACTTGTAGTTGACAATCGGCTGAATCTTTCTGTAGAAAATTTTGGGCAAAAAGTTGACTGTTCAACCAATAAAGGTTCATTTGACTTTGCTTTAATTTTTTTCGTTTTTTTTTTTTTGCCGTCCAATTTGGTAAGTATGAAAAAGCAAGTTGTGAAAGTAAATTTTTGGTACATATTTTAGCATGTTTTAGTGCATTTATTTATGCGTATAGTGATAAATATTTCCCATGGGAACATTACGGAATATTAAGAAAAGAACGATTACATTCTTTGCACTCCATATTCTTTTCTGCGTATATTTCCGTAAAGTTATCTATGAACGAGTAAATGTTACGTAAGTAGACGATTTTTTGACGGGAGAGAGGGAGGGGGCACGCTACTTTATGGGATTTCCCTCCAAAATTTTTATTATTTGTTTAATAACGAAGCGTCCTATTCGAGGTTGGGACTTTCACTGGAGAGAAGGTGTTTTCGTGACCGCAGGATGTCGTAGGAGTTCTGCTGGTCGTTTGCATTCCTCGCTGAGTGTGAACTGGCGCTGCGTCGCGAAGGACAACGAAGACATTTTGATGCCGATTTTGGGTCGTGAATTCCAAACAAACGCTCACCTCCGACCTTTACTTCCTTCAGAAGTTGATCTTTCGTCGTTGAGCCAGCGGGAATTGTCACCTCGCTGCGCTGCTCCTTCTCCCCAGCGTATTAGGTGGCCGCTGATGAATTCCTCAACATTTGTGAAACCCATTTGATCTCCCGCCGACTTTCAGATGAATGGCTTCTAAATTTGGCTCTTCTGGAAACATTTGCATAAGACGCTCCATTTCGCTTCGTAACTTCTTTTCACCCGTGTAACTCGAAAATAAGTAAATAAATAAATCGCAACTTCCATTATTGTAAATGCCCATTAATCTCTGCCCCTGTTTTTTACGTAAACATTGTTTTGAAAATCGCACCTAAAGGGAAGCATCCTCAGTTTGTTCGTCCAGTAAGCAAGTGCACTGGAGACCAAGTTACACGGATTGTTTCGAGCGATTTGAGATGCTTGCATGGTCCAATCAGCAACACTACTTCTACTTAATTTTTTTTGTGTATGTGTGTGAGATAAGATTGGAAGGGACTGAATGCTTGTTTTGTATTCCACCATCTTATTTTTGGCTGTGCAAACTGCGTTAAAAGGCTAGCCGACTTAAGAATGAATCGGTTTTACTCTTGTTGTCGTCAGTGGATCAGTTACTTGAAGGAATAGGATTTCCGACGAAACGGATCTTTGATTAAATTTAGTTTTATCACGAGATTATCCACGGTCCTCCGAAAGAAAACATCCGAGAATATCACCAAAACTACTTCTTTGCGTAAGTCCTTTGGGAGGAAAAAGGACCAGTTGTGTATATATTTGTTAGAGTTTAAGTCATGTTGAAGTGATTTTTGTTATCAAAGAAAGCGCCCACTGCATTCTAATGGTCTGTATATTTTTCAACATATTATTTATTTATTCAACGTTAAATGGACTGATATGGTATTTATTTTTGTTTGGCTAGTAAGTGTAGTTTATTTATTCATTTACCACGTGTTATGTATGTTATGTTATAAATTATCCATTTTCAGTTTGCGCAATTTATCTAATCAGACTTTAGTATGGAATGCCCTTTTGCCTCTTGTTTCAACCTGTTTTTCGACTTGCTGCGTGGATCAGTGGGAGTTCCCAACCAGGGGTAGTCGAGGTAGCTTCAAGAGGCCATACTTAGGCCACTAGTTCACAAGATTTACTTTAACCCTTTGAATCTTTAATAATGTTTTATCCTTTCCCTTACCAAAAAAGAGGAGAAAAAATTGTGGATAAAAACTTGGACAGAAATAGGTAAATAACCAGGCCAATATCTTAGTTGGATTCCTAGATACACTTATTATTGAAGCGTATAAAATTGTTTGAACGGCTCAAGTAATAGTGTTCAATTAATGGAGTAGGATCTCGTACAATCCTGAACGCACTGGCAATATGCCTTTTAAACTGTCTCTCTTAAATGAAATAGAATACTGTTCAACAAATTTTCACTATTTCACTTGATCAAAATAGCTAAACTACCCTAATTTTGGGTCGAGAAAAATGAATATGACATGAGATTTTGTTTGTTAGCTCTAGTTTTTAAGCTATACTAATTTCAAGTAGAAATTGGGGGAGGCCGTGGCCTGGTGGGCTTTCATTGAACAACTTCTACGAAGTTAAGCTACATCAGACACGGCTCTTCACTGGATGGGCGACCATCCGTGATAGCCAATCGCTGCTGCGACCATCATACAGCAGTCGTGAATCCAGGTCCATCCAGGGACCCAACTCGTCGGCCTCTGGCCATACAGGCCCTGGATGGACGTATTGGATCTAATTAATTTAATAAATAAATAAATAAAATACTAAAAATACATTTCGAAATTCTTTCCTTTCTGAAAATAGCTAAACTACCCTAATTTAGATTGTGACATTAGGATAGATCGTGAATGTTACATTAGATATTGATGAGTTTAGTTGACATTAGATTCTGGTTTTATACCTTTACTAATCTCAAATAAAAGGATTTATTCACGTGAAAGTCTTCCCTTTGCTTGTCGCTTGTACTCCTTTTCTGGGTTGTCTCTTGTCACTGTCCGACAGTAGTCTGCAAGCATAGAAGTGTTCCATTTTCCCTGATACCTTCGTTCCATTTGCGAAATTTCTTATGCAGATGTCTTTGACTCACTTGTATAATAATTGTGGGTTTATTCATCTGCTGAACATAGTATAATAATGAAAAATCGATAAACATAAATAAAAAGGAACTAAAAAGAGAAGAACGACGAAATCTTTCTCAGGTCATCTGGCTTGGTTTAAAGTTTAAAGGTCCTCCCCTTCTTCTAGGACATTTCGCGGTGTTGGGTGTCAGGCAAGAGTTGTGGCTTTTGTGGGGGAGGACTGACCTGGGGGGTGAAATGGGCAGTGTGGGATGGAGTCAGGAGGTAAAAATGTAAACAAAATGAAAATAATCGAACTTAAAATTGGCATAATATTGAAATGAAAATAGATCTAATTATAGAATTACTACCAAAATTTGGGTGGATTTGATAAGAGAATAAATATTGATATGAAAGTAGATTGAATTATAAAATTAATTGCCAATTTGGGTGGATTTGATAAGAGCAACTTGCCAAATTGTTATTATCTTAGATTTCAAATTATGCTTAGATAATAATCAATTCACATTCGACAATAAATTATTCTCTCAGACACAGGGTCTACCGATGGGAAGCCCCCTGAGCCCTCTTCTTGCCAACTTGTATGCACATAATGTGGAATACGAATTAATAAACAAATCAGAACTCAAACCAAAAATAGTGTGCTGGATAAGATACGTAGATGACATCTTAATAATCACAAAAGACTGTAATATTCAAACCATTGTAGATCATTTGCAATCTAATTCCTCTTTCCAATTCACTGCAATCGCAATAAGTAATAACCAGCTCATTTTCCTAGATCTTTTAATCATTCGCCACAATAGCAGGATGATATTTGATTTATACGAGAAACCCACACAAGGTACCATAACCATCAACTATAACTCTTATCAACCTTACCACCACAAAATAAACATCATTAAAAATCATCTATCTCGCACATACAACCTCTGCTCTCCCATCAATATTCAAAAACAAATAGATATGTGTTGGATAAAATTGGAAGAAAAAACGGCTATCCAAAACAAATTCTGACAAATTGCGTCAACGAATATTTCCACAGTCCAAATAGGAAAAATATGAATCCTGTGGAAAATTATTATTTTTTATTATAATCAAACTGATAACAAAAAAGAAAAAATTAAATTCTCTTTTCAGAAACTAAATCGTGACATTAAAAAATTTTTCGATGATACCGAAGTCCAACCAGTATTTCGCAACCCAAACTTTCTTTTGAACAGCCTAATCAAATTAAACACATCACCTACAGTCCCGGAAAAAACTCAGAACTCATTTACAATATACCATGCTCGCAATGCAACAAGTCGTGCACAGCTCAGACAAAAAGACAATTAGAAACACGTATACAAGAACATAAAAAGGATGCAGAACAAAAGATATCAACAATCCCATTGCTCTCCATGCTTACACAAATGATCACCCAGTAGCATGGAACCAGGTAGCTATATTAAAGAGAGAGCAAAATTATATAAAAAGAGTGATCAAAGAATCAATTTACATTAAAAAAAAAAAAAAAAGATAATAACAATTTGGCAAGTTGCTCTTATCAAATCCACCCAAATTGGCAATTAATTTTATAATTCAATCTACTTTCATATCAATATTTATTCTCTTATCAAATCCACCCAAATTTTGGTAGTAATTCTATAATTAGATTATTTTCATTTCAATATTGATGCTGATTTTAAGTTCGATTATTTTCGTTTTGTTTACATTTTTACCTCCTGACTACATTTCACTCCCCAGGTCAGTCCTCCCCCACAAAAGCCACAACTCCTGCCTAACACCCAACACCGCGAAATGTCCAAGAAGAAGGGGAGGGCCCTTAAACTTTAAACCAAGCCAGATGACCGCCTGAGGCCAGGACGAAAGATCTCGTCGTTCTTCTCTTTTTATTTCCTTTTTTATTTATGTTTATTGATTTTTCATTATTATACTATGTCCTGATGGAATCGCTCTCCATGTTCGTCACTTACAGCACACGCAGATGTCAGGGCTAAATCTGAGAACCAAGAGCTAACTGTAAAACATCATTTTCGTTTTTTTCATGATGAAATGAATCAGAAATAGCTATTTTCAAGTCGAAAAGATTTTCATTGTTGACCAGTGATATCAGTTCAGTTTTTCTTTTTTAAATTTATCCGTGATTAGGCTGAAAATTCATCTAACAAGCAGTTTTAAAATGAAATGTTGGAGATGCTATAGAATAAAATTGTTCTCGTGTTGATGGCAATATCCTTGGACGGTATTCCAATATTCTTCTGTATGGCTATGAAAGATATCCATCATGATCTGTTTGCTTAGTCGGTGGTATACCGACTCTGGCATGGCCTTTAATGAATGAAATGATTTCTTGAAATTTCCAATGAAAGCAACTGTTTCTACAATATCACCTAAGATACTAGCATGCATTGCCTTCATTCTCTTTCTGATTCTCTGATACTAATCCTTGTACTGACTTGTTAAATCTATTTTGTATCTTGTTAGGCAACTAAAATTGATCATAGTATACGTAGTATAGGATCGGTATTGATGCATCAATCAGGAAAAAAAAAATTAAATAAATGGCAGAGGATCAGAAATATGAAGTGATCTTGATTAAACAATATGATAATGTTATTAAATACACCGTGAGTGGCCAGATTATTATGAGTATCCCATCAGCACTTAGTTGGGCCACCTTTTGCATTCAATACTACGGCGAATCTTCTTGCCACCATGCCTGCTGAATAGCTCTGTCCAGTTGATGAGATTTAATGGTTGTGGAACCACCTGTCTGATGGCTCTTTCAACTTCGTCCCATAAATGCTCAAATGGATTGAGATCTGATGATTGTGGGGGCCACCTAACCAAGGTAAAGTCTCCCTCATGTTCTTGAAACTACTCCTGCACAATACGAGTACCGTTGTCATGTTGGAAGAAGCCATTTCCATTGGGATACGCCATCAACATGAACTTGATCAGCAATGATACTTAAGTATGTTGTACTATTCAGACCTTGTTCCACACGAAGTAAAGGGCCCAAATCATCAGGAAAACCTGCCCTAACCATAACACTACCCCCATCAGCTTGAAGATTGTACTCGTGGATGTGGGTCCATGCTTTCATGCTGTTTCCGCCAAATTCTCACTCTGCTGTAAACGTGATGCATCGGACCACATGAGTTTTTTCCAATGCTCGACCGTTCCTGTGCGATTTGGAACTTTTTATCTTGTTAACTGCAAACAGCAAAGATGTTCGACTTCCACATCTTTTACGATGCCGTGTACGGCGAACAGTGAGTTCATAGATGATTTGAGAGGATCCCTGATGAAGATCTGCAGTCATTTGATGCACTATTTTCTTGTACCCGTCTTGCCACTCTCCGTTCTCCCGAACATTGACTAGTCGCTGACAGCTACAATTCGCACGTTAAGACCCACCTTCCGTGGACAGTTTAGTCTTTAAATATTTTAACATTTAACGAATACAGCTGGTTTGCTGATATTCGCTCCATGGTTCCGAACGCTAACAGTCATCCCACTTTCAAAGGCTGCTAAATCGCATCGTTTACTCATATCTTCAGAAAGAAATCACTTGTAATGTCTCGTAGTTAGCGCTTATAATGTCCTGGCCCTCTTGCAACTTTATCGTGAAATCGTAGCTAATTTGTCTACAAACGTCAGGTGATCATTAAAAAGTTAACGCGTTCTCCTATTATAGTCATCAACCGGCCTTTTAATGGAAGAATGAAATTGTGTAAATTTTGAATTAGGATCCTAATTAGAGACGGTTCAAAGATGTTAACTTTACCTAGCTTAATGAAATTAGCCTAAGACTTGTATAGGAATTTTCGCGACCTCAACCATCCTTCGTATTATTTTTTTTTTATTACACACTGGATTAATAATTCCTTGATGACTCGTGAAAAGGACGAGATAAATTAGAATCCTCTTATGCGATTAACTCAGCTATAAAGATGTTTAGAACCTGATTCTTTGATATTATTTGAACTTAACCAAATTATAATGATTTCCATGTAAATAGGTTAGTTTCACGTTATGTTAAAGAACATTCATAATAGATTAGCATGGATGTTTATTATTTAATAACCCTTAAAAGAATCTGATTGGGTGTTCTATTGAAGATTTCCAAGGATTCTAGAAAGTTCAGGAGTTTTGGATGACTAATCGTGTGTAGGATCTTGTAAGCGTTTTTATCCGCTTTGTGACCGGTTTCCAAGATGTGATTCTTAACTCGGAGAAAGGTCCTATTGACGTCAGTCATTGGTCGTTTACGTATGAGTACCTATAGAGATGATTGGTCAGTTTATTTTATTATTATTTTTTATGTTTTTTATCTTTTTATCTTTCTATAAATTGCCTGCTTGTATTGCTAGCTTAACACTACGTTGTAGTGCCGTGCGATTGTTCAAAATCTACAATCTATTTCAATAATCGATTGTAAAAAGTAATCGATTAATAATCGATACTTGAATATCATGCAACACAAAATTATTCATTGAAATTAATTAAACATATTAAAGAAAAGCACATAATGAAATACTTTACGACTACTTTAATCCATGTTTTTTGCATCTAAATCATACAATTCATCTATCGATAAAGATTCCATGATAACATATTTTTCAAATGCTTTGGTTTTATGCAGGATCTCTTTTTTGACAAAATTTCTCCTGCACGCGAAAAGAGACGCTCTCCCGGAAAAGAGGTTATAGGCGCACATAAAAACTGCATGGCAATGTTACAAATATTGTATGTGGTTAAAGGTCTTCAAAAGTTCCCAAGACATTAATCGATTACTTTTAAGACTCTCTACAGGCATCTCCAAATATGTTTTCAAGTTTGCATGTATCCCAAAACTTTCATTACATCTTGCATTTGTATTATTTTGCAAACTTAAAACAACATTCACATGTCTATCAGACCACAAATCGTCATCATTGATTATCATATGACAGCTCCAACGGCGCATTGGGAACTTTATGCAACTCTGAGTTTACAAAATTAATGGCCTGGGCAACTGCTGTTGTACTTTTTAATAGTTGTGTATAAGACTAGCTAGAAAAACCGCTTAGCGGATTTTTAAAAAATTACCCGCTAGCGTTAACTGAAAACCGCCAGATCTAATGGAAATTCCGCTGAGTTGGCAATACTGAAAAGAAGAGAAGAGAGAGATCATTTTTTCGATCACATCGATTAGTAAAAATAATCGATACCATCGCACGGCACTACTACGTTGTAGCTGAAGAAATGTACACACACGTGCTATCTTACAGTAAAAAGTTTTGAGGAAATGTATATTCGCTTTATTATTTATTAGTGAACATCATTCCATGCAAGGCGTTTTGAAGAGAGCGAAACAAGTGAGAGACTGACGGCGGGGAATGTGACAAGTTTAGGCGAACTTCAATAATTTGTGACGGGTGATCCAGCTTGTGTGTGGTCTCGCTTTGTTGTGATGGAACAACAACTTTTTTTACGATTAGAAAGGAGTTTCTTCCCTACAATCGATCATAAACGACCCTTCTTAATGGATTTGAAGGAATTTAAGTAATAATGATGAAATATCATGGATGGACTTGGTCTATGTTACTCTCTTTATAATGCCTACAGGCACCAGGAAGGAATACTGCGTCACTTTAATATTTAAGGGTGATAGGCGGTCCTTTTAAAACAAAGCAGAATACCTCTTCTCTTTTAAGCGTAATAACCACTCGATATGATCGTATTTTTTAAGATTTCGTATAGAATTCAGGATTTCCAGAGGCTTTTAAAAGATGTTATGGGATTTATATTTTTTACTATAAAATTGTCTTTTTATTTAAAAAAAAAAAAAAAGATATTTTATAAGTATTAAGAATTTAACATTTTTTATAACAACGAAACAATCTTTATTAGAAAGAAATACCACCTTTTCTCCTTTTTGATTTGTTGGCCTTTGGTATTGATTTTGAATATCACACTATGTATAATACTGCGAATAGAAAACACAAGTACATGAAGGAACTAAATGGTTTTGTGCGCCCAGAAAAAGCTCTTTTCAAGCATTTACGCAGCTTTTCTGCTTAGAATTAAATTAGCGACGTTGTAACAGTCGTAGTTTAGCGTTCAAGAATTTGGGGGCAGCCTAGGAATTTCACTGCTCATTTCTTGCTGCTGTGGCAAGAGTAATCCTGAAGATAAGGCACAAGATTGATAGTAAGCACAAGTGCGGTTCATTGATCGTAGCAGTAGCAGAAGTTTTTCAGGTTGGCCGATCGGATGCAGTGGGATTGGCGTCCGTAGAGGTTGATGCGGCTGATGCCGTCGAGGAGTCGCGCTTTCTTGACGCGGCCGTGGGGGTCCCGCTGCAGAGACACGACCGCCTCGAAGATGGCCCCACTGGGAACCACGGACGCCGTCACCAGCACCTGAGCGTCCTTGTCATGGCCATCATCGTTGGACATGACTATAGCGCTCAGCACTTGTTGCAGTTGAAGTGGAGCACACAAGCGTGGGTGTTTCCGAGCGAGAACTTTATTGATGTGCTGCACCAAGACGCGGCCACTCAGATTCCCTTCGAAGGATCCTTGAGGAAGGACGCGCTCTGTAATTCTACAGGCGCACCACAGAGGGGCGATGCCTGCGTCTTCGCAAGTTCTGTCGATGGGCACGTCCATTGAGAGGAGACTATAACTTTTGCGAGGCTTAACGCGATTGTCGTAGCTAATCATCGGAATACTGCCCAGCTCCCTCAGAGTGGCATGGATGTCGGTGGGGACGGTGAGACGGCGGGCGTTCGTGTGTAGATGCCGCAGCGCTTCTGGGTTCTCTTCCATGAGAGATTTGGGCAAGATGATGCTCATCAAAGGCAAGCGAGCTTCGTGTCGCCCGTAATTGGTCTTTCGAAACGCTCCGTAGCGAATGCCATGGTCGCTGAAGAAAATGACCAGCGTGTTGTCCAGGAGGCCACGGGAATTCAACGTCCGGAAGAAAGCCTCGTACTCGTGGTCGACTGTGCCGATGTTGTTGATATCACCGTGAGACCGGCCCGTGACGAAGGAGTAAGCGAAAAACGGCCTCCCAGCGGCTGAATGCTTTTCCACGAAGTCGAGAGTGTAGTCCAGCACCATTTGCGTCTCTGTCCGTCGGCCTATGCATTCGACCGTAGCCAGGCGTGCCTTGGCTATCAGAGAACTCTCTACCCCGAGAGTGAGAGGCCGAAGGTAGTAGTGGGTCGGTGGTCTGCGGAAGCCGGGCTTTTCGAAATTGAAGGTAGCGATGCGAGGGCGGTCCTCGGCGTAGAGAGTAGCGTAACCTCTCTCTCGGAAGTCCTTCCAGATCAGTGGACATTCGTCAAAAAATTCCTGAAAAGGAAAGATGTAAAATTCGTTGCAAAATATTTTTAAAAAACAAACCCTAAAAGCAACCTATTTCCCACCTGCATGCTCTAAAAGTCAGTTACCCACTTCACACTGCTTTAGTACTTTATCACAATCATTTTCCTTTTTCAAATATTTCATCCATATTTATAATTATTATGTAAATTTACCTAACTGTTATAGAACATGACAATTTTTTTTTTGTATATTTATAGAATGTAAACAAGTATTGAAACAGTTTTATGGAGCAAGATGGAATGCGATGAAATCTATTGTCCTATAATATTGTTATAGTAAGAACTCTTCCAATATTTGTTTACATACTGCAACTATACAAAAAATTGATCATTGTCTATCTGTAAACTTACACAATTATTTTAAATATGGGATAAATAGTAGCTCTGGAAGAATCCGACGCGGTGGTTGAAGATCAGCAATGCGTCCCCAAGAGCATCTCGTGCGTGTCCATTCGAAATTAAATCCGGGCACGGTGATGTGATATGTGCGATATCCTCACGTTGCTTGTGAAAAGGTACAAAATGTTCATGAAAAAGTACTAAAGCAATGTACTATACAGGGTGAGTCAAAATTCTGTTACTCCCTTCCTATCTTGGATACCAATGTAGTTAGGCAAATTCCAATACAGGGAATGAATAGGAAATTGAGGGTACTCTATCTGATGGAGCACCTTTCATCATCTCAAATATGCAAATTAGGACACATCCAAATTATATCTCGAAAATCGTAAGAGATACACAACAAAATTCCAATTGCACATTTGTTCAACAGCAAATTCCAAATAAAACAAACAAAGTTCACCAAAATCTGATGAGCGGATCACCGACAATCCTCATTGCAACTCTGCCACATTAAAACCTTGATTCCTGTCGAGATTGAGGCAAGGGATGAGTACCCATAGAAAGAAACAAGAGCAACAGAGTCCAAAGATCCTGGGTTCAAGTCTCGGAAGTAACCACCGAGTGTTTTTTTTTTCTTCTGAATACCATTTGCCAAGCTTACAAATCATTTCATGCACCATCCTCATCCTGTTGTGGTAAGTTCCACAATTTATCCTAAAGTCACCAGTTTCCTGTGCAATTGGTATAAAAAGGCATGTTGAAGCTGAAAAAAATCAGACCAAAACAAGATGGCACAGTACACTAACCAGGAAATGATCAACATGGTCCTCTGCTTTGGTGAGGCGAGGCAAAATTATCATCCAACAACCAGGCATCATTGAGATGAGGTGTAGAATTATGCTATGGTGCAAGTGGACATCACATTGAACACTATCTGGATGATTGATGGAAACACTTACTTTGTATCAGAACAGTAGAAGAGCCAATTGTCCTGTTGCAGAGCTTCCAATGAGGATTGTGGGTGATCCACTCTATGGATTTTGGTGAGCTTTTTTTGTTTAGTTTGGAATTTGCTGTTGAACAAATGTGCAATTGGAATTTTGTTGTGTATTCTATCTTATGGTTTTCAAGATAGAATTTGGATGTGTCCTAATTTGCATATCAGAGATGATGAAAGGTGCTCAATCAGATAGAGCACCCTCAAGTTCCTATTTATTCCCTGTATTGGAATTTGCGTAACTACATTGGTTTCCAAGATAGGAAGGTGTCCAACGATTTTTGACTCTCCCTGTATAATGAATTGTGTACATTTACAGAACAATTATATACAATGATCAATTTTTTGTGTATATTAACAGTATGTAAACAAATATTGAAGCAGTTTATTGGACGACGATAACACTGGGCCACAAATATTCCAAAAGTTCATGCTTCTGAGAAGAAAATATTGATTTATTAATGAATTCAATGTGCTGAACACGAGCATGTTGTTCATGAGATGTGAAATTGTAATGTGTATTGTAAGATCTATATGACATTCCTCCTATGTTTATTAGTTCCTGAGTATTAAACCATTAGAACAGTACGTAATTGATTGAATCATCCTGTAAGTGTTGGTTCAGCATGTTAAATTTATTCAAGATTGAGTACTTTCACCTAAGTAGCAGTTTCATTGTTGCCCAGTGTAATAGCTATTATTGTCCTAGATTTTTTTAGCTATGTTAATGGATGCCGTCATAAAAACTGCTTCAATAGTTCTTTTCAATATTTCTTTACATACTGCAAATAAACATAAAATATTGATCTTTGTTTATAATTGTTCTGTAAATTTATTTTGAATATGGATGAAATGTTTGTGAAAAGACACTAAAGGATTGTGAAAATGTAGTCAATTTTTATGAAAAAATACTAAAGCGATGTGGAAAGGCTATTTATAATGGATCAATTTTTACCTTCTTGTTGAAACAAGGCTGTTCCTTAAGTAAGCGTCCAGAAAGCAAGGGAACCACGTTGGGAAAAGTATTTTCACCTAGTTTATTGTAGCCTAACATGAGCACGTGACCAGGAAGTGACTTGAGGAAAGCGTATGTTCGTCTCATCTGTCGCAGCATGTTTAGTCTCGAGGTGGAATCCACGCCCAAGATAAGAATGCTGATTGGACGCGGACCAGCCGTGTTCAGCGGTAAGGGGGCCTATTGAAAGCAGAGATAAACAGAGTGTCCACTTAACATTCTAAAGCGTCCCGTGCAAACTATCTCAGAAGTCTGGGCTCATGTAACTGAAATTTAAGGATGAAATCTTCAGATGGAATTGATTGAAAGTATCAGCGGATCTGCCAGACGTGTATTATGCGTATTACGCCTGTTGGGGGCTAACATTGTTGTCCGGTTTCAGACTTCGCGTTGTTTTTAGATTTAATGAATATTTGTTTGAGTCCAAACGTCTGAGATGCTTGCATTTTGAAGTAAAGAGTTGTGAAGGTGTTGAAGATTTCTACCCACCACATTTTGAATGTTGAAATGAAATTCCTCGTAGACAGTGCGATTGTCGGGGTCGAGACAATGGACCCTTGCGAAATCGGTGGTCATGAGAAAGGGCTGACGCGTCGAGAGGACGGAAAAGGGGCGAGGCACTAGAGCGGAATCGTTTTCTCCTCGGACTATGTCGGTGGCGAAGCAAGCTGTTGTAAGCCCGTGTCTCCATTGGCTCACTTCCTGCGGAAAAACACCTAAGTTGTCTGGATTTAATGGGAAACCTGCTTTAGATGAGGACAATACCCTACCTGAGGGTTGACACGGATATAGGGTCCTTCGGTGAACGTGATTCGGGGGACGTCGGAACAATTCTGTGGACGGTGAAAGCGGACGAATTCCTGGATGGATGGGCTGAAGGGCGGCAACGAAGGCAGGCGACACGCTGGGGTATCCACCAGATAAGGTGACGTCTCCCAGTCCACATTGGCAATCGGCAATGCTATAGAAAAAAAAAAGGAAAAGTAAACGATTGATTAGTTCGTTTATTTGGTTGTTCTTATTGAAAAATAGATGTCCATTTACTCCCACGCTGACTTATCAAAATAATAGATCATTTCACCTCGAAACACAGGATCACGTGAGCGGCAAATGAAATTCAGGGTGTCCGAAAAGTCCCGCATCATAGGCGGAATGACGATATTTGTTCAATATGTCCTCCGTTGAATTTCAGACAGGTCTGTGGCGGAATTTCAGGTTGCTTAACACCCTGGAGCCATAATGATTGTCTATGGCAAGACATTCGTCCCTATTCCTGATGCATAGGTGGCCACATCGTGCATCTTCACACTGTACACACTTCATATATCCATTGGATTCCAATCTGACGACCGTGCAGCCCATTCAACCGTTTCATTTAGTCAGACCAAAACGAAACAGAAATATTTAAATGAAGTGCGGGATTTTTCGGACATCCTGTATATATTTGCATGTAGTGGAATGAAGCTTCAGTTTTTTCGATGATAATCTAGCGAAATGAGTAATTTAGAACAAGAAATGATTGTAGGTGTTCGAGGAGATGAATTAAACATTTCCTAAATGGTCACAGTTCTACGATATTCACGTACAGCGAATGATATAGATCAGGGAAACCAGATAGCTGATAATGAGGATCGCAGAAGGGTTTTTAAGAATCATAATAATCGACATTTCAGTGCTAGTACAGGGGCGTAGCTACGGTCGGCCAATGTGTGCAAAGTATACGGGCGCAACGAATTCGGGGCGTTAAAAAGCTAAATTGAAGGGGCGCCAAAAAGCTAATTGAAGGGGTGCTAAAAATGAAAAATGAACACGGCGCTAAAAAGCTAGCTACGCCACTGATTCGAGAACAAGAATGTAAACTTTGGTTGGAAATGTGTTGCATTATCGCTTGATTTAGGCTTCCTGTGTTGCATGATATAGACTGGAATGCAGGATTTGGCGAAACGCTCATCATGTTACAACCTTAATAATGTGGGGAACGTGTTCGAGACACGAATGAATTTTTTCCTCATATTTAACCTCCTCCTCGACAGCACAGCAATCTCAATCGACTCGTTGTCCATTCATAGAGATTGGATCGAATTTACAGAATATTGTGGAATGTGAGGATAAGTGAGCTACACAATGCACAGATCTCAACCGTAGAGAACGTTAATGGGAAACATGCTTTCACCGCCACTTGAATGGAAAGCAATTACAAAAATATAAACTCACTGAAAAAATTGGAATAATTTATTTCCATTTCACTTGATTGAAACAATTCTTTAATTCCAATATATGAGTGCAAAATAAGTTTTATCTGTGCCATTCTGAACAGAATTCGTTGTTAAATGAAATTTAGAGTGGAATTTCTGTTACCATTTTTCCTCTGTGACAAAATTATAAACTCATTGCAAATATTTTTTTTTTTCCAAAACTTAATCATGATTGGGGGCCTCCTTTCTTTTCAATCATTCTTGAGTGCATGCTATCGATCAATTTTCGCAACTGCAATGGCTTTAATTTGTCACTTTCCCTGCAATTTGTGACTTTGAGTTGTTCACGTGATTAAATTGTTTATTTTTTGCGTAGACACCTCGAACTAATAAACTCCAAACATTTTCCATTGGGTTTCAAGTCTGGGAAACGAGAGGACCACTCAATAACATCAATTTTCTCTTTCTGAAACCAGTTTTTTATTGACTGCGATGCATGAACAGGAGCACTGTCCTATTGAAGCTTCCACTTATTGCCATCAATGAGCGGTTCAAATGGTATTAAATGTTCTTACAACATTTCTTGATATTTCAAGGAATTCATTTTTCCATCAATGAAGACAATGTCAGATTTTCCTCCTGCTCCAAACGCCGCCCATACCATTGTCGAACCACCACCTTGCTGTCGGCTGAATTTACACTTGGGTTGTTTCCGTAAATCATGCCAATACGAGTTGTATCCATCTGGACCATCAAGGCAAAAACGCTTTTCACCAGAATAAACCGATTCGTTCCATTCTTTATCCCATTTGACATGATTTTTGGCCCATTCCAACCTTCTCGCACGATGGACATCAGTGAGCTTCGGTTTCGCCTTCGCTTTTTCATGTTTCACGTGTGGGTTTGAATTAATGATCCTCCAAACAGTTTCGTGCGACACTGGGGTCGGTAAAATCCTTGTAATTTCACGAGTAGACATGTTTTCATTAGTTGCAAGGGATTTAATCTCTTTCTGATCACGGGCACTAAGTTTTTGTGGACGTCCACTTCGCTTTTTGGTTCCATACTTCTCCCCATTTATTAATAAAATATCCTAGAGTTGAAGCAATTTTGCGACTTGACTAATTTCTGCTTCGGATAACTTCTTTCCGCGTGGCCTATTGAAAATAAGGAATTGCTTGAGTCATCAACTTTGCAGTAGTACGAAGTGGATGGTTCCATTATTTCCGTGATATAATTTGCATATTCAATAAAAAGTTTATTTAAAACTGACTATTTGCATTGAGTTTATAATTTTGTTACAGATGAAAAGTGAACTCTGTTCAGAATGGCACAGATAAACCTTATTGTACACTAATAAATATATTGGAATTAAATAATTGTTTCAATCAAGTAAAATGGAAATAAATCATTCCAGTTTTTTTCAGTGAGTTTATATTTTTGTTACAGGGTGTAGAAGATGCACTTTCACCAGAATGTTTCCAATACCGTGTATAATCCATAATCGACGCATTCAAGTCGTTTTGGAGGTACAAGTAGGATGTCCACATTACTTGTAGGATATACTTATTGAATTATTTGATCAGTGTATAGACCAAATATTTTTTTCCTCGCAAAACATGAGGAAACGTGCATTTGCTTTTTTTTTTTTTTTGTCCAGTAAAAGTTTGTGACACCGTTCTTTAATAACTATTTCGAGGCGTAACAATTTTATAAAAAATAAACAGAAGAGGAGTCAAGAAAATATTGCAATATTTTAGGTTTGTTATAGCCGCCAACGCATTTTGAATTTACATCTTCGGGGCAAACATATATATGAGAAGGCAACCTCGGCGCCTATAATAAACCTACAATATTGCAATAACTAGACCTTCTTTTCTTTATTTTATTATCACATCCTCAGGATATTGGTTCCATTATGGATATCAATTTTATGTTCTTTTTCATCAAGTGATGTTGTTATTGAGCGAATACGTGGATGCGTGAGCGAGTCGTGACATCATTTGCGAATGGCACTTGACTTGTGGAACGCAACTTTATCACAGGATTCGGTTCCGTTTTTTTTTCTTCTTAGAAGTCGAATCAAACGGGACGTTTCCTTTATTGACAAAGGCAATCGCAGTTCCGCTGTTAGATTTAAATAATGCAGATCATTCGAAATCTATTGTCTTTTTCGATTTTCTGAGCTTCTGTTAAGAAATTGCATTGTTATTGTTATTGCATTGTTATTGTTATTATTATTATTGATCTAAGGAGTTTAAATGATTAATTTTAAATTTAAATGTGGCCAGTCTCCTTTTAATGGGGAAAATCGTAAAATTAATAAAAACAAAAAAATAATAAATAAAGTTACCAATCTTGAAAAACGATGAAGAAACTTGTGAGATGGAAGAAAACTCAAAGGATGTAGTCTATTGAAGATGTTGTTGATAGCAGAAATAAACCCAGTCTATTGAGGATGTAGATGAAGTCTTGTGAAGATAATGTTGATAGGGGAAAAACGATAATCTTGAAGGAAGTGTTGGTTTTGAAATACAGATGAAATTTTGAAGAGGGTGATCCAAATATTTGGGATAAAATTTATATAAAACGTTTTCGAGAATATTTCTCGTCATCAGTAGGATAAAACATTTTTGAATGGTGAAAACAGTTGAAATAAGAATTTAACAATTGATATAAAGATGATGAGAAATCATAACCAACAATTACAACCAACTTAGCTTCATCATCTTTATATCAATTGTTAAATTCTTATTTCAACTGTTTTCACCATTCAAAAATGTTTTGGAAAAAGGAGACTGACCACATTTAAATTTAAAGTTATTATTATTATTGGAATGGTTCTTTGAGATGATAAAGAGGAGACGGGCGTTGGAGAGGAAGAGGTGCGAATCAGAGCGATGAGCCGAATTATTATTGGAAGGACATCCTAATTGGGACCGCTGGACGGAGGTGGGCCCCGCAATTAAGGATCAGTCAATCAGAAGGGGATTGGCATCGTCACCTCCAATCCTTAATTTATTAAATCAGACAAGAAGGGAAATTAAAAACCCTTAAACTCTGTAAATAAGTGAATTTCGATCCTAATACGAGTCCCCGTTTCGCACATTTTTAACGAGTCGAACAGGTTCCTCGAAGAACACCTAATTTTTGAGTTTCTGCTTCTTTCAAATTTGAAATTTCATTCACGTTTCCAGTGAACTCCTCGATTCCTGCTCTAATAAGAAGTGACGTTTAACAATTGACGTTGCAGGTTAATAACTGAACGAGTTTCGATGGTCTCATTTGGAGTAGAACGACGATCTTCTTAATGTTGAGTCAAGATATTCTTATGATGGAAATAATTTTAAAGAGAAGGAAAAGAATGTTTTTAATTCTGTAAAACGATATGAAGAATAAAAGGTGAACTGTGGAATTGAGAAACCTGAAAAAACAGAAAAATGTCTTAATCCACAAGAAAGATTACGTTATCAAATAGCGGTTCGGATATTGATGTATTTCGAAAATGTGGCTTCATTCTTCGAAGAGGCTCGTTTTCACCGTTGAAATCGAAAGCACAATTTTCGAAATAGATAAGAATCCGGTGTTTTATAATTTTATCTTTCTTGTAGATTAGAGGTCATTCCTTTCTTTTTGGTAACAATAGATGAATACAGGGGCGTAGCCAGAATTTTTTAAACGGGGGGGGGGGGCCCCCGATGAATTCTTGGCTATTCTTTTTTTATTAAAAGTTCTCCCCAACTAGATTTACCTTTAAAGGCTATGCCGAAAAAGTTATATTTTAACTTTAATGCAATAAATACAATCAATAATTTATATTTTACTCATAAATGAAAGAGGGAATTAAGAAATGAGGCCAAAAACCGTAAATAATTTGTATCAAGAAACTAATCACCCCAGAAGAACAGATTTTGAAAACAGGCGTTGAGGATGACGTTCAGTATACTTTTTAACAATTTCAGACACCGATACGCTCGTATCATAATGCACATTTAAGAGCGTTAAACCAGTTAGTCTTTCTGCAGTCATGCGGTTCCAAAGAAAATTCTTTATTCTGCGCAGGGCTGAAAATGATCTCTCAACTTCACAAGTAGAAAATGGCAAAGAACAAGCTATTCTTAATAAAACTCTTTTAAGTTTGGGGAAAAAAATCGTCATCAGCCTGGGGATGTGCGCTAGGTCTGGAAGGGAGCACAGGGTCTTCTTTCCACATCCTAAGCCACCTCTGTAGTTCAATATGAAGTTTTTGTGGGAATGGAAGATCATTCATTATTCCAGTAGGAGAAATCAGACGCAATGATTTCTAGGCCCACTCCCCTAGCTAGGCCCATGGAATAAGTATAATTTGGTTAAGAAAAGAGAGGAGAAGCTCTGCTTTTATATAAGAGACAATCGAGTAGGCGAAAAAGTCCTGATGAGCGATATTTGAAGTCTCATTTTCACAATCCATGACGTTTGATTTGAATTGTAATTTTAGATGATCGGCCTATTGCTTTCTTCGAGGCTTAGCGTTTTAAAGAATCATTTTAATATGACAGATACGTCATCTAGATCCAAACCTCCAAATCAATCAAACGTTTAATTGGGCAAGTGAAAACGAGGAAAGTGATCAGTACAGTTTTCCTTTTTTTCTTTAATTGGGCCGGGTTTTTTTATCAAAGAAGGCTGAACATCCGTCGTTATTAAAAAGGAATAAACATCCGGGCTCGATAAATTTATCTCAAATTAGAATAGACAGAGTTGACGGGTATTTTCATTGGTGGTTGAGAGAAAGAAAGTGATGTAATAGGACGAAAGAAGCAAACGAAAGAAAATTGAATCGACACGAAAACCGGAGCCGTAAGACCACCCTGCTCTGCGTTCCGGAATCCCATTTTCTTGGATAAATAGCCATTGGAATGTTGACGGCCTCTGACACTAAATTAGCGCTTAATTTTCCAGAAACCTAGTTTTAATCTTTCTATCGAAGGATCAGGATTTCCCCCTTCTTCTAGACTAAAGAGTTTCTGCATCAGAATTCACACTTGGAATAAGCATTTCAAAGGCCACCGATCATGATATTTCGTATAACATGATCCTTAACATGAAATGGTGATACCAAAACTTAGTGACTTACTCTTTTTTTGTTTATTATCGTCCAGTCCTTCGATCGTCTCCAAGAGAAACGGGCCTTTCATTCAAAAATTGTTCGCTTTAAAAAGAGTTGCCTGTTTCTAAAAAAAGAGAGCCTACAAGCGTCTTTTTATGCTCTTCTTTCCTTAGAAAGGCCGGGGAAAAAAGTTTCGCTACATTAAATGTGATGACAGTGCAAATTGACAACCGCTAAAAATTGAAATGAAACTCTCTTTTTTTCAACGAACATAAAAAGTTCGTTACTGAATTCTATATTTCAGTTACTTTTTTTTAAGGTGCGGGACCTAGGATATACAGGGTGTCTAATCTAAAGTGAACCAATAGCCAACTTCTAAAATACAAATCTGACAGAGCACTTTCATTGGAAGAATTATTGTACTTTTATGTGAGGGTTTTTATGTGTATTCCATTACCAAAAAAATGGAAAAAAACCTACGCAGTTTTTGAATATGGAAGTTAACTTTGAAACGTGCCAATGGAAACTCCGATTTTTAATGGTATTTTCAGATTGTATGCAATATTTGAGAAATGTTTTCAATTGATCTAACCGTTTAGGAGATGTAAGCAGTGAAAGTGTGGTGTGTTTGGATTTAAAGAAAAAGCTAAAAACAGAAATTTTTCCTAAACACAAAGGATTAAAATGGATAGCTCGGATCCTGCACTGCATATCCTCAACTGTATCTTTAACAACCCCAACGAAAAATGGAAGGAAAAATTCTGCGTTCCTGGATTCGAACCAGGAACCTCGACTGTCATGCCCGACGTCTCTACCAATTGGCCTATCGCAGATACCCGGACAGCCATGCTGTCGCAAGGTGTCTTAAAGACAACCAAGTTGTCAAGGTTGAAACCCAATGGGAGGCGGGCACTCGGCTCACAGATCGAGAATTTCTCCTCTCCAACCATCAGAAAGTAATTGATGAACTCACAGATAAATAATAAATATATACTGGAGATGATGAACCTCCAAACGTCAGGTAATGATTTTTCTATCGAAAAATAGAAGGAAAATTTTGCGACCTGGATTCGAACCAGGAATCCCGCCTCCCATTGGACTTTCAACTTTGACAACTTGGTTGTCTTTAAGACACCTTGTGACAGCATGGCTGTCTGGGTGTCTGCGATAGTTCAATTGGTAGAGGCGTTGACCATGACAGTCGCGGTTCCTGGTTCGAATCCAGGTCGCAGAAATTTTTCTTCCATTTTTCGATAGAAAAATCATTACCTGACGTTTGGAGATCCATCTAGAGTATACATGTATTATTTATTTGCGAGTTTAACAACCCCCCTCCCCAAAGAAAAACTACTGAGCAGCACTGGGAAACTATGGCACGGAAAATTACAGCACCATTTCCATTCCAACCATGCGTTTACTTTTTTTTTTTAATAGACGTACCGTCAATCTTTGTTTCCGATAAATTAGGGTGACCAGATGTCCTGGTTTTCCGGAGCAGTCCCGATTTCAATGTACTGCTCCGCACTAAGTAAAAGTCCTTTTTTAATAAAAAGGATAAAGATACAGGGTGTTTCAAAATGAATATCGGGGTTTCGAGGCTTCATATTATTTATGACATTTAACTTACAGTTATAAATAATACAGGGTGATTACAAAAGAACTTCACACTTTTAAAAATTTATTACATCAAAGCTATT
>JAHWFO010007316.1:2711879-2764211 GCA_023313115.1 Rhysida immarginata
TGGAGAAATTCTCGATCTGCGGGCCAGGTTCCCGTCTCCCATTGGGCTTTCAACCGTGACGACTTGGTTGTCTTTAAGACACCTTGAGACAGCTTGGCTCTCCCTGGTGTCTGCGATAGCCCAATTGGTAGAGGCATCGGCCATGATAGTCGAGGTTCCTGGTTCGAATCCGCGTCGCAGAATTTTTCCTTTCATTTTTCAATTGAAAAATCATTGACTTCCATATTCGAAAATTGCGTCTTTTTTTTTGTCATGGAATATACATAAAAACCCCTCACACAAAAAAAGTGAATAATTCGTCTATTGAAAGTACTCGGCCACATTTGTATTTTAGAAGTCTAATTTGTATTGGTTCAATTTAGGTGAGACACCTTGTATAAAAAGAATGTCTTTCATCGCTGATGACGATGATCGCAAACAAATTTCTGTGGACCAATAATTCTCGAGATATCAGCCAAAAATAAATTTCCAGACTATGCTCTATCTCGAAAATGGGGAGCCCTGATGGGCCATTTTGGTTTTGATATATGAATCAAGCACCTTTTGTTTATACACAATCACATAGTTTCATCTAAAGGACAGAAAAAAAGTTCAAATTTGTTGTACTATGTAATCGATATGCAATATCTCACTATGAATTTGATGTTTAGGACATCCGACATCGATGTGATCTATTGATGTGCATGGAGTAGACTCAATAATAAACATAAATTTGAAAAAAAAAAATTCAAAATTGGACTAACCGTTACAAGGATATAGCATTTCAATCGGATTCACTGTGGCGTTTAAACTTAACAATGTACAATTCTAGTGCAGTGGGTACAATTTATGAACTCTACAAATGAAAGGACATTGCAATGGTATGAAACGCGGCATATTTTATTGACAAATGCTACTTGCGTGTGGTTTCGCTACTTAAAATAACCGACTCTAGTATTTTTCAATGGATTTAATTCCTACATAAATATTCTGTTTTTATGGTTTCAGGCGTTATTCTCTCGCACCCGCTTATGTGCCCTCACAATCTTATACACTCACTATTCGCCCATTCACAGACTTGCCCTTATTTATACAGGTCCACATCTCATTCAAACATGCTCATACAAAAACTAATTCACTCATGCATCTACATGCTACCAACACATTCATATTTCAATTTTAAATTTCTCACAAACTTTTTAAGTTGGTTTTGGTCATGACAGCTTGCGCATTCTCATCGGGTTTTATTTTTATCTTGAAGACGCTTCTTCTGTTTGCGACGCAATCCATCCATCTTTTTAGGTGGACGAAAGTGGAAAGTTTTACCTGGCTCACTGTCGATGAGTAGGAGCCTACTTCAGCGGAAGCGAGAACAAATAAATGATCCACCCACATTGTAATAACCTCTTTGGCAGTTTGACGATTGTCAAGGTGAACTGTTACAACATGCTCTCGAATGGCTCTTTTTCATTTGATGCTCTATGTAAATGACACAGTGAATGTCATCTTTAATGAATTCCACCGCCATGAAATTGAATCTCATTGGCATCGGGCATATTTTCCGCTGCAATCAAAGCTTCCCTACTCCCCTTATTAATGAGCAAGGTGATTTAATGAATCTTTATTTTGAATTACACTTCTGCTGCATTCTGCGTCGTGAAATCTTTTTGTACGATCATTTCTTTTAGCTCGGTTCTATTTAAAGCGTGATCGTTTAGATTCTTACTCGGATTTTTACACTTTTCTTTTCTACTTCATTCCAAATATACTCCAGTCAACAACATCAACTTGGTTATATGTATGAACGAATCCTGCTACCGGATGTTAGCTGTTTTAAGAGAGTTGTAGGTTATGTAAATAAATACATGAATGATTAAAGAATAAATAAAATAACGAATGTGTCCGGCTTAGAGTAGCGCACGTGAAACTGAGGGTTTGTCAGGATCACCACCTTGCGTTGTCATCTGTAAACAAAAGGAGTCGGAGGGGGAACATTGCCATTAATTTTCAAATAGAGCAGTTTTATGGCGAGTAGATTAGGAAAGTGTTCTCGTTAAAAGATTAAGTGTATTTTTCTTTAATTCCTGGCATCTTAAGCACTCGATTTAAAAAAAACAAAACAAAAAAACACAGAGGTCTCTCGAACAAAAGCTGACCTTTTTTTGTGTAGTGATAAATATGGTAAGCTAAAAAGATACGTTTTCTTACTGAGCAGTGGACTAGGATGCCATATGGAAGCCCAGGCCGATTTGGTGTTGTGATGGAGGAGGGTGCCCGTGTAGAGGATGACGCAGGTCGTGGCCAGACAGACGATCGACAAGGTCAGTCGGAACCTGAACCAGAGACCAGTCCTCCAACAGCGGCCGAGGAAGGGTCCCATGACTTCCTCTCCTCTCACCGCCGTCCTCGTAGGGGTAAAGCCAGAGACACCGACCTGTTCGACAGCATTCTTTTCGTCTAGTCCCTGTTGCAATGGCCAAGAGAGACTACTACAGCGCAGAGAAGCACATGCTTATCACCCCACGTGCTCTGGATAGAGCGGATTCGGACGAACCCATTTTCGCAGTATGGAGGTGTGCGCGGCCTCAACAAAACAAACTCCTTTCTGCTACGACGAGCAGTCTCATATGCACAGACAGATGCGGTGAGATTGTTTGTTTGTTTTTTTTTTTCCTCCTCCTCCTCCTTCCTTTATTAAATTTTTCTGGCGGGCAAAGGTCCCGCAGCAATCGCGCCATCAAACGAGTCCCCTCTATTAAATAAATGTTGGCATTTTTATTTCTTTTCTCTCCCCATCCACCTTTTCCCACTTGACTTTTCTCTATTTGGAGTTGATAAAAAATATTCGGATCTGGGATTTCTCCTGCTTCCCTCCACTAACCTTATTTTAGTAGTTAGAAGTAAAAATAAAGAAACTTATAACTCGTTTTAATCGTTATTAACAACCCGTTTCAGAAGTTTCCTTCTGCATCTAATCACGACTGTCTACTTACTTTAAATGCAAAACCAGTTGGCGATGGTGTAAGGCTTTTGAACGTAATTCGAATCGCCGCAAGCTATTGCTATTATTAACGCACACACACCAAATTAAAACTAACAGGTTCGCTTTCTCTGCTCGATACAATTAATGGTTGCTCATGCTGTGATGTCATTCCTAATGAATTTACTCGTGTCGATCAGAGGAACCCAAAGAATAAAATTTTAAAAAAGCAATAATCTATTATTAAAATATATTTTGTAGCCTCTCTTTCTCTCTCTCTTGTAAGTGTGTGTGTGAAAATGAAACATTTTACATGTGAAAGACTATTTGACCCGTAAGAGAAGGTTTATATTTGATCTTTGCTATTTATTTAAGCTCTATCATAATATCACTTGCTCTTCTACATTTCCAATTACGTGTACCCAAGCTCAATTCCCGAAACAATGAAATTTTTTATTTACCTTTACTAAAGAAAACAATTGTAAATAATTTACCTTCTATAAAATGTTTAAATTACGCAATATTATATCCAATTGGATTGATATCAATGCAATGAATTATTATTATTGAAAATATTTCACTCGTCTGTAAATCTTGACTATTTTTCTTTGATTACAATTTTTTCATATTAATATTTTCATTTTTATATAATCTCTAATTTTATTTTACTTTAATTTCTCTCTTTCATTGGAATTTCTTAGCTGTAAGCTGTCACTGGGCACTCAGCTTGTTGCTTACAATTTTGAATAAACAAAATAAAAATATAATAAAATAAATGAACTAACTTAACAATGATCTGGTTGAACAATATTTCGCTAATCGCATTTACTTTGGGGGATGCAAATATTAAAAATATTGGCAGTATATTAAGGTCAAATAAATCATACCTTCTTCTTAAATTAAATAAATAAAGGAGTCATAATTTTTCCGAGAAATATAATATTGAATTTTCAATTATTCTCAATATTTGAATACACCGACTAATTGGAGTAAAAATTTCTGGGAGAGTGTATGACGAGTAAATTCAATCAAACAAGCAGTGTTTTTTAAAAGGGAAAAATCTAGTTAATAGACAAAAATAAATAACGCTGTGTAACTTTGTCAAAACTAGTAGGCTCCCATGTGTTGGGTTTGAAAAAAGACAAAAAGTTGTATTATTGTTACATTACGAATTTGAACTTCCACACTCCGTCGTTTAGAAGACAAGATGGGATATCTGGAAAAAATAGTCAGCCATGTGTTGACCCGTTTTCCAATTGTATAGAGCCGTTTTTTGATGTCGTCAGCAGGAATTCGTAAAATTGAGAAAGCGGGTCAACACGTACTGTTTCATTTCGTGCTTTTAGTCTCCGCCAGTCCTCTCACTCCCAAATTTGCGGATTCTACGTAATGGATACAATACACACCCGGGAATGATTAGAATTTAATATCAAATGTTTCTAACGTTTCTATGCCTCTTTTTACCTTTCGGTGTCGAGGATGTTAAATAAGCATTGGATCCATTTAAAATTTACCTACTGAGGCTTTGCTTGGCTTTGCTTGTTAGTAATAAGACAAACACATCCATCCATATCCTCAGCGGGATTTGAACCCACGATTTACTGGTTGCGCCTTAAGCGGCCATCTAGTGTTTGATTATTCTAATTAGCACGCATATTCTGTTTCTCAAAATATAATATTTAAATTCATCAAATATATTACGTGAATCGGTACAATGAAATACAATCAAAATGCGTCAAAATGGTTGCATTGTGGCATAGATGCTGCAATCTCGTATTATTAATGAATCCAGATTGCTAAATCGAGTAGATTAAATTATACCGTATAAGAAAATTAAAACTGCTTATTATTGAACATTTATGCCCTTAACCCTATAATACTAAATTTCATTCTTAAAACA
Organism: Rhysida immarginata; assembly: GCA_023313115.1. NCBI lineage: Eukaryota > Metazoa > Arthropoda > Chilopoda > Scolopendromorpha > Scolopendridae > Rhysida > Rhysida immarginata. The sequence goes on from JAHWFO010007316.1 coordinate 2,716,739, forward strand.
CAAAATTCCAATCTTTCAGTGTGAGCATATTTTTATTTTACGAGGGGTGATCAAAAAGTAATGTCGCGTATTTTTTTTCTCGAAAATGACAGCAGATATGAGAAAATTGCGATATATAAAAATTAGTTTGGTTCATTGGTAAAGTTCCATGTTAGTGTCGTGTGCATCCGCCAAGCACTAGCGACGTGACAGTCCAAACAAGATGGCGGCTCTCATTTCATCGGCGGATTTTGAGCGGCGGAGTGTTATGCGATTTCTTTGTGCAAAAGGTGCCGAAACCAGTCGATATCCATAAGGAAATTGGGTCGGTGTACGGAGGTGATATCGTGCAGCTCCGAACAGTACAACGTTGGTGCAAGGCTTTTAAAGAAGGACGAGAGGACCTGCTGGACGAACATAGCTCTGGCCGGTCGCTGGAATTTACGACTGACAGCAACAGTGCCATTGTAGAACCGCAGGTGCGGGAGAACCGGCGGATTACTGTGAGAGAAATTGCTGCAACATTGGACATTTCATATGGGACGGCGTACGACATTTCGCAGAGCTTTCGCAAAGTGTCATGCAGATGGGTGCCACGACAGTTCAAGGCCGAACATCAGGGTGCTTGTTGGCTGCATCTCACCCGATATCAGGACGGGTCAGGATTTTTTGGATCGAATCATCACAGGCGATGAATCATGGTTCACCATTTCACGCCCGAAACCAAGATACAATCGGGGGTTTGAAAACACACCTCATCTCCTGCAATGAAAGTTCAAAACTGTGCCATCAGCCGGCAAGGTCATGTTGACATGTTTTTGGGATTGCCGTGGTCCGATACTGCTTGAGTTTCTTCCACCGCATACCACTGTCAATTCCGAACGCTACAGAGGCACATTGAGGAATCTTCCAGCGGCCATACGCAGGAAAAGACCTGTCTTGGCAATGGAGGATATCGTGCTGCACCACGACAACGCACGTCCCCACACAACGAAACGGTTCACTGACCTGTTGCAGCGATGGAACTGGGAAACCCTGCTTCACTTTCCATACAGCCCGGATCTCGCTCCCAGTGACTACCATATCTTCGGGCCGGTCAACATTTACATTTTCGCGGTAAAGCTTGTCTACCGCTGGGATCGTTACCTCAATGGGCTTTGAGATTGTGGAAAAATAAAAGTTGAATTGTTCTATCGAATGTACATGGGTTTATTTTTTTCCCGGTCACGATTTTAGAGAAAAAAAATACGCAACATTACTTTTTAATCACCCCTCATATCTGGGTCTAAAATGTTTCTATGAAGTTTATTACAGGGAAATAAAAAAAATTTACTTCAGCTGAATGAGTCATACAGGGTGATTCAGTCAATTTCTGACCATTTCTCTCGAATGACGTGCATAGGGAGAAACAATTGAAAGAATATGAGCGCCATATCGAATTTCTAAATGATTGGAGTTTGTATTGTTGCAACAGCGCTGCATGAAAATCGTATTATTGAAAAATGGCGCCCGCTTTATCAACAGAGCAGAAATGCAAGGTTGTCGAATGGTATTTCGAGACAAAATCACCTGGAACCGTGCAAAGAAAGTTCCGGAAGGAGCATAAGTGTCGAGACGCACCAGGCAGGCAAGCAATCATGGATTTTGTCAAGCAATTTCGTGCCGCTGGATGTGTTAAAGGCAAGAAAAAAGGCGGGAGCGAAGCTCGTGTTCGAACGGCCGAAGTTGTCGAAAATGTTCGCACAAGGTTGGTCGATTCCCCTACCAAAAAAATCTGTTCGCCGCCTATCCATTGAAGAAGGGCTGTCGTATACCACGACGTGGCGAATTTTGAGAAAGGATTTACACCTGTTCCCGTATAAGATCCATGTTTATCTGGAGTTAACAGACACTGGAAGACAGAAGCGACAACAATTTGCGATGGAGTTTGGAGCAGAAATGGAAGCCAATCAGGACATTGTGGATAACCTTTGGGTGTCAGATGAGGCCTTCTTCCATCTTTCAGATGACGTTAATAAACACAACGTTCATTTTTGGGGATCCATAAGTCACCTCTTCATCCACGAAAGGTTATGGTTTGGTGCGCGATTTCCAAAAGAGGCATCATTGGTCCGTTCTTTTTTGAGGGCATCATAACGTCACAGGCTTACCTTAACATTTTGGAAACCTTCTTCATCCCCGAGCTGCGAAGGAGGCGTATACCGCTTCGACATCAATGGTTTCAACAGGATGGGGCTAGGCCTCACACCACTAATGAAGTGCTAGACTTTCTCAATCAGAAATTCGGAAATCGTGTCATTTCAAACAGGTTTCCAGATCGATTCGGGGGTGGCTTTCTTCAGCCCCCTACGAGTCCTGACCTAAACCCATGTGATTTTTTATCTCGGGGGGTTCCTTAAAGACAGTGTGTTCACTACAGCACCAAGAACCCTAGACCAGCTGCGACAAAGCATCGTCGACTGCTGCACCCTTGTGGATGCAGAAATCCTGGATAGAGTTATGAACAACTTCACCATTCAGCTGCGAGCAGTTCAAAACGTTCGTGGTGGCCACATTGAGCATATCATCAAGACTTTTCCACGGGAATAAAAACTCCGAACTGCCTAAAACGGAAAGTAATTAGCTTTTTTGAGGTCAGCACAAAAGTCCTCAAGTTCGTAAGTTACGTCAACATTCCTAACTACGTATTTAAGCATTTTTTCCGATTTGAGCTGGTGGTGCTGTATTTTAAGTACATCATACTGAAATGCTAAGTTTGTAAACATTAATGGCTCAATAAATCATACTACTCAAATGGTCAGAAATTGACTGAATCACCCTGTAGCACTTTGGTTTCTTTCTAAATATTCAAAGCATAATCGTTTGTAAGTCGTCCACAAACTTTTTTTTTATTATACGTTTATGAAATCATTTGCTTAAGTATATCGGTTGTACATAGATGTATTAGTATAAACGGCGATTCTAGACCAGTCAAAATGACAGTTTGTTTTGTGGGTTTTTTTCCTTCCGTAGAATATCTATAATGATGCGCTTTGGCGCCGCGTTTTCGTTGAAGAAAAATCAAATGCTGTTAGCTTTTAATGTGCACGATAAATATTCAGACACTTCTTAGATGTTTCTACGCTTTTATAAGCTTTTAACGCAGTTGGAAAAGACGACGAAGGCTGTAGATTCCGTTCAGTTTTCTAATCAAAATACGCCTGCGAAAATCTTTTAAAATCGACATCCCACGTTAAAGGATAGGAGTGTCGCCCGAAGACTCCTCCCCGAAATTTCAGAGTAGAAATGTGGAAACAAAAGATGAGGTTGCATTTCCATAGATGATGGCAGCATAGGGTTTTAGGTTAATTGTTCGATGTCATTCAAAAAAACTCGCTTCTCGAAAAAGTGCATTTCGAAAAATTGGTTTTCGAATAACTCGCATGTCTACTGAGAATTTTAAAGGAATCACTCTTCATTAAGTAATGGAAGAATGGAGCTACTTATTGGTTTTATCATATCTCCATGTTTTCTACATTTCTTGACGTCGAAGGTTGAAATTTGGAATGTACCTTACCATGGGCATATGCTACTTCACTGTTTAGTTTGGTTTCGATTGCCCACTGGAGTCGGAGTTACGGGGATGGGAGTTAGAGGGGGCCCATTTAATTTATATTGTACGAATATATAAGTATGTAAAGGAGTGAAATTCGGTATGCAGATTACTCTAGGCAAGATCTAAATTACTATGAAATTACTTTAGGCCAAATTGTCCCAGTGGGGTCGGAGTTGTGGGGGTAGCAGTCATGTGGTTTTTAGAACTTTTAACGTTTGCAAATGACCAGAAACGAAATGAGATAGAGCTCTTATATTTTCTAACAAACTAGATTCGGGGAAAATCAGATTTTTGAATATAAAAAAGGGAGTTACTTCAGGGCTTCTGCTACTTTCCTATACCCTCCTCAGAAGGATTAATTTGTGTTATTTGCTACCTTATACTTAAATTTAAACTATATATATACAACTTCAGGACTTTTTCAGATTAAGACATTTTTGATATATTATGGTTTTTAATAAGCCTAAAAAGTTGTCACAACAAGAAATTAACCCCCTCCCCCGAGGAGGGTATAGGAAAGTAGCGGAAGCGCTGACAGATGAATAATTTTGAGTTCAGATATTTTTTCCCTTTAGCCGCACCTTTAATCCCATATTTTATCAAAATTTTGATTTTCTCGAACGAGGTATTTAATAGTAATTTTCCCTTCTTTCGTTTCTCATAATTTCTGATCGAACGGCACATCACACGCTCCCCCCCACCAGTGGCGTAACTAGAAGCGTTCGGGGGGGGGGGGGCTTCATGCTAAATCGGCATGGGCCCTTGGACATTTGTCAGTCAGCCACCCTATAGTTACGCTCCTGCCCCCCACAACTTCGACCCCGCTGGGATATTTGGCTCAAACTTCATAGTTACGTAGATCTTGCCTAGAGGAATCTGCATACCGAATTGCTCTCCTTTATATGTCTATATGGACCAGATGGTTCCCCTCTAATTCCCACACCAGAGGACAAATCAAACTAAATAGTGGGACATGCTCATGGTAAGCCACATTCTGAATTTTAGCTTTCTAAATCTAACATGCTCTTTACACCCCTGAAGTTTCAAGATAATTCGTCAAGTTTTTTTCTAGATATTCTCCAAAAAATCTAAAATCGAAAGTGTCTGATTACTTTTGGGTAGATAGTGTACTTGGTCAGTGGACAAAACAGTAGGACCTGTTGGAATCCTTTCCAAACGTCAGTGATATCTGAAGCCAAAACGAGTCTTTCTCTTCACAAGGACTGGGATCGATAAGAATACAAGCACTTCGAATCCATTTTCCTGTAGGACGGTATTTTTTATCCATTTGGTCTTGCGCTCAATATGAAGTCGTGAAATTATCTACAGATGCTGACCTAAACTATGATCTCTGAGAAATTGTTTGCAGCAGATGGAGGCGTCCTCTTTTGCCTTCGATCCCTACCTTTGGACCTGTGCTTAAAATTAGATCGAAGAAATATAGGAAAAAAAAATCATTTGCAGGAATCAAAGCGACTTTCAAAGTTTATTTTGACACTTCTGATTTAAAGACAAAACACAAACAAACATAAAAAAACCTTAACATTCTGAACATCAATTCCTCATTAAAAAATTTTGTGTATTATTAGTATTATACCATATGTAATTCAAGATTAGTGTATTAAACAAAAACGCACACATACACACACAAAAGAAGAGGAGTTCTGTAAAAAATATAAGTTTCTCAAGAGAAAGATTAAGTAGTCTCTCTTCAAGCAGGGCAATTACGTTTTTTATATTTTTCATGGTTTTTAAATTAATTTCTTTATTGTGTTATCTGTCGAAATATGCTTTAGTGTATCACACTCGATATCCTTATCGCTGCAATTTGATCCCATAAGGTAGATCTATCGCTTCAATCCTACTACTTCAGGTACATCAGCGCCTCCGATGTTCTCCAGTTTGAGAACCCAAGACCACTGGCAAGGCAACTGGATCGGGGAGAGCGGTGGGAAGGCCACCCGGAGACCCGCGGGCTCCTGATCCCACTTGAAGGGCGCTTGGAGGCCGAGCATGGTCACTTTGGTCTCCGGCGAACTCTTGACGGCCCCCAGCGTCAACACGTTGTTTGCGGGCCACTGCAGGACAAACGCATAGACGACCACGGATCCGTCTGCAGAGGATTTCGAAGTGTACCTGCAAAGGAAAAAAAATCGTCATCGATGTTTGACATTTCTAAAGGCATTACGAATCGTATCGTGCTGAGTGTCTACGTACCAAATATTTTTTGTGACGGTGTCGTTCTGGTGGACCCAGGGCTTGCTGCTGTAGACAGCTTCACCCGTGACGCTGAGCCACTCGCCCAATTGGCGAAGACGTTCTTCGTATATGGGGATGATTCTCCCGTCGTGGGTGGGACCCACGTTCATCAACACGTTCCCGCCACAGCTAAAGAGGAATGGAGGCAATGAGCTTGAAAACAGAAAGAAAAAAAAATTCCTACGAAGATCGGTCTGCAACAACAATTTCAGTCTACCTGATGGTGGAAGCGAGCGTTGTGATGAGGTCGTTGATGGTCAGGTAGTCGGCGAGATGGACGTTTCGTCGAAAGCCCCACGAACCACTGTCGATGGTCATGCAATTCTCCCACTTGTGTGCTTGGAGGACACCTGGACAAAACAGAATATTTTAACTCTTTGGAATATTTCTTGATTCCTCACTACAACGGTTTTTGAAAAGACTTACCAGGATTATACCGATCGCTACACGTGTAGTAACCTCCGTGCTTACAAGCGGTTCCTGACCCCCATCGATCGTTGGTCACAACGATGTCTTTGACGGGACTAATATTGAATAAAAATTCTAGCTCAAAATGGAGCAAAAGGTAAACGAAAATAAATAAAAGAAAGTTTTTATTTCTAAGAACACTCCATGACATATTTTTGGCAATTTTTCTGTTTCGACGCTTCTGATAAAGCATATTAATTTTGTTCTCTGGAAACAAAACACTCAGGAAAATTCTATGTTCGTATTTATTTACGTCAGATCATGACTTCACATGACTAATTTATCAGATGGCTAATTAAGTAAATTAAACCAAAAAATATTTTTTGTTAAGTTTGGGACAAAAGTATGGCAATTTTTAAAATGGAGACAAACGTTTGGAAATTGTCGATTTAATACTTACAAGGGAATCCCTCGAACATATATGTCACAGATTTCCACCACATTGAAATATGTTAATCATCTGAAGCTACTATAGATGCTTGCAAAGTGAGATTCTTGCAAAATAGATGCTTTATTTTGTTTCTTTCAAAATAAACCACGAAAAAGACTCCATTGTTAAAGCGGATAGGCTATGTGGGATTCCCTTTTGCACGAATTACTGCTTGAATTCGGCGTGGCCTGGACTCGCTTGTTTACATTGACTGGTATTAAATTCGCACACTTTAATTTGTCCACTGCTTTTGGATGCTGTTTTTTTTTACCATCATCTTCATGTAGCCCCGTACGTTTTCATATCCGGGCTATTGCCTGGCCATTTCAAGACAGTGATATCTTGCTCGTCAAACAATCCTCTTTTTTTTTCCTGTTTCTTTTTTTTTTTTTGCTCGATGGCACGGAGCTCCGTCCTTCTGGTAAATGAATTTATTATGTTCCTGGAAAAAAACCCCACTTCGTTGGGATAAGATGGTCTTCCATGATGCGAATGTAGCATTCACTGTTGATGTTTCCATTGATGAAGCAGAGACGTCCCAAACCTTTGGCACACACTGTTCCATACACTATCACTCAAACTGGAAACGCATTGTGGATTAAGCACTTCATTAACTTTACGGATTACGTGTAGTGTTGTTTCAAGTAAAAACTACTCTCCTCACTGAATAGAACTCTTTCCCAATCTTTAAAATTCCAATGACGATGGTTTTTAGCCGATCTCGAAGTCTTGCTTTCTTCATTTTTTTTTTCGTTAAAAGTGACTTTTTCCTGGCACTATAGAAGCTGTAATCAAATTCTTTCAGCCTTCTGATTGTTGTCTTGGATGATACATCTCGTTTGATTTCCAAGCAGTAGTTATTTCTTTAGCTGTCTGTGTACGTGAGTGCTTCACTAAACTTCTTAGGCTATTTTCTTGGGCTTTGGTTGAGATTCTTTTTTCGACCTGATCGTTTTGAAGGCTTGCATGATCCAGTTTTTCTGAACGTGGAGAGGATTTTGTTACCTGTGGGTGCACTCAAGTTGAGTTCCATAGCAATGTCTGTTTGTTTCATTTTGTTTTTCCATTTGGTAATTATCAAATCTCGTCAATTTGCTTTGTTGAGGCATTTTTCACTTGTTGCCGGCAGCAAATTGTTTTTCAAATTAACGAAATTTGTTATAAGTGGAAGAGAATGCTTTCGCCCTCCCCCCATAAAAATTTATTAAACTCATACTGCAGAAAAAGTTAAAAATTTTGAAAGCTCATAGAATTTTTACTTGACAACAGCAAAAATTGCCAAAATTTTGTCTCAATTTTTAAAATTACCATACTTTTTTCCCACTTGATACTTAACAAAAAAAATTTTTTTGGTTAATTTACTTAATCAGCCATCTGACAAATTAGTCATGTGAAGCCATGATCTGACGTAAATAAATACAAAAATGGGATTTTCCTGATTGTTTTTGTTGCAGAGGAAAAAATAAATATGCTTTACCAGAAGCGTCGAAACAGAAAAATTGCCAAAAATACAGGGTGATCAGAAAAAACTGATGACATTTATTTTGCGAAAAAAAAAATATACATCACCGCAAACAAACTTCTGTCAACGGGTAATGATAAAGTACACTTTTCTCAGAAAACATATTTAAACGTTTTCGAAGTGGCCTCTTTCCGCTTTAGTACAGAGCCTGAAACGCTTTCGAAAATTTCTGGCCAAACGTTGCAACTCATCTACGTCTATCCGGTCCCATTCCCGAAGCAAGGATTTCTCCTGATATTCGATGGGGCGATATTGAGCGATCGCGATCTCGCAATTGCGTTTTCTTAGCCCATGTAAAGTCAAAATTTCCTCTCGTTGATTAGACATCTTCGTATATTTTATTACAATTGCGTAATAATTATGGGGGAAAATTTACGTGCATTACTTGTAATTCCCAATTCACCTATCCTACAAATCAAAATATGGGAATGACCCAAACGAGTTTTTTCTGGAACAATGTTGTTATCAGTTTTTTTCCTGGTCACCCTGTGATGTCATGGAACCGTTGTCGTTTGCATTTGGGAGATTAAGTTGAAGAATTGAGTGTAATCACTCCAAATTTGAATTCGGATTTTTAATACATACACGGACGAAACTGTTAATTAATGTGATCATAAACGATCAATTGCCTAGATTCCTTAATCAGGGAATTGTAAATATATAAACAATAGGTAGTGCTTGTTTTCTGGTTCAGCATCAGGCATCTGTTTTTTCAATGGATGTATGCTAAAAATCCTGACCTAGTGAACAATATTTTGGTAACGACCAGCCCAAAAAATATTGATCCCAATATGGAGCCCACAATAAAAAAAAACGTTGATTCGTGTACTTAAAAGGCAAAATGAGTACCGTGTGGTCGATATACAGGATGGGCCAAAAGACTAGACTTATCTTGGAAGATGGCCGTCTTGGATACAGCTCCAAACTTTCAAATAGGAAGGGCATCATGTGATATATGAAATGCATGTGCAATTTCCTGACGAACACAGTGGTGTTGTTATTTTTTACGTGTGTTTACTCATTGGGTTAATATAATTTTTTTTGCCAGACAAAACATCCACATTCGCCAAGAAGGCCACAAATTTGCTGATTTCCAAATTAACAAAATGTTATGTCCCGCACAATGTGTTCAATGTGTTGCCCGCCGTTTCTGATTATTAAATCCTACCTCAAGCACTTTTCAGAGCACGTTGGGGTTAACACTATGACAAGTCTTGTGATATGCCGTTTCAGATGCTCAATGTTCAATATCTTCTCTCCATATATCAGAGCCTCCAATGACCCAGATGTAAAAAATCCATTGGGGGTCAAGTCCGGGGATCTAGGTGACAACTCCGGTGGTCCACGTCGGCCAATCCACGACTGAAAAATTGCAAGTCCAGATACTCCCTAATAATAGTGCCATAATGGGGCAGAGGATAGGTTAGGAAAGAATTCTGGGTTTATGTTCTGTGGTTTAACACAAATGGGCCCTCAGGTTGAATTTGACCAACAAAAACGGCGGGCAATACATTGAACACATGTCATTCGTAGGTCATGACATTCGTCACATTTTGTTAATTTGGAAACCAGTCATGGTAGCCTTTATGGTGAATGTAGATGGTATGTCTGATAAAAACCTGCACGAACTCGAGAATGAGTAAAGATGCGTAAAAAATAACACCATTGTGTTTGTCAGGAAATTCCGTATGCATTTCTAATATATCACATGACCCCCTCCAGTCGTAGCGTTTAGGTTTTATTTAAATGGGTCCAGGTTTTTGGCCCATCCTGTAGATTTAGCAAGAATCAAAAGATTTAACAGTCATCATTTAAAAATAAAATGCCCTTTGGGCTCTTTTATAGTCTTTTTGACTAAATGTGCTAACCTGCTGTTGTACAACCAGGCCAAGAATTTCTGGCTCCCCCAATAAGTGTCGGGTCCTGCGTCACCGTCCGACCAGAGGATCGACGGCCTGTACTGGTTCACGATCTCGTACAGTTCGGGCATCGTTTTCATCTGCGAAAAAGGTTTCAACTCGTTCATGAATAGATATAAACAGACTGATTAAAAAATACAAGCTTTAAACTTATGCCCCCTTTTAATCAATCCTGCCTCTAATCGCCAAGAAAACTTTTTTACGTACTTCAGTTTTGGGAAAGAAACCGCGTCAACTTTTGGATATTTTTTCCTAGTTCCAACACAATTGAGGACTCTTGATTAAAGGTAGATGAAGAATAAAAGCGTGTATGTAATTCTCTCGATAATGCTTAAGGGTGGCTCATACTTTGGGGGGGGGGGGGGAGAAACAAGTTATTTCCCAAGTACCTAAACGGTAAAGTCATTCAGCAACACATTTTGTCATGATCACTGTTAGATTTTTTGTTCGCGTTGCTGCCTTGTCTGGCTGCGTATGGAAGGAAATCCTTCACGACAATCTCACCATTGTTCACACTTGGAATGAAGCATAGGCTACAAGTTAACGTGAATGTGTTACCTATCGTTGTACAGCCAGGCCAGAAAACCGGTGCTGTTCCAGTAGGAATCAGTCGGTTCCCAATCGCCGTCGGACCAGATGATCGAGGGTCTGTATGTGTCAACGATTTCGAATAATTCCGGCATCGCCTTGGCCTAGTTAAATCATGGAAGGGGGGAAAAAACATCATTTGTGATCAAAAAATATATATACAAAGAGTCATAATTTAAAAATATACCAACTCTGGTATTTAGGTTGAATTATATTTGCACTAAATTAACGTTAGGGAAACACATATACACAGTCCAGTCGCATTAATGTGACCACCCCCTACGTTCAATGTGCCGCGTGTGGGGCACGACGGGCCATAGATGACAGAGGTGAACGACGGCTACGGAGATGCGTGCAAGCCAACAGACGTGCAACCGTGGATCAACTGACCTCCCAGATGAACCAGGGGCTACCAAACATGTATCCTCGATAACAGTTCAGCGAACGTTGCTGCATATGGGGGTTCGCAGCAGACGGCTGGTTCGTGCACCAACGCGGACGTCTGTTCACCGGCGACAAAGACTGACATTTGCACGCCAGTACCGCAACTGGACAGAACCAATGATGTCCTTTTATTCACATCATTGACAGCAACAGAGTCGCGAAAGGTGGCTTTTTTCCGATGACTCACGGTTTATGCTCCGTCGGACAGATGGGCGATGTACGGCGTGTACGGCGTTCAGCGTCGGAAAACAAACACCCTGCAACAGGTGCCGCATGGGTCCAGGTATGGTCTGGGGAATCCTTTCATGGCATTCGCTGGCTGTGCTCATCATTGTAGATGGCACCATGGATCAATGGAAGTACGCATCTGTCCTTTCGGACCATGTCCACCCTTACATGCAGACTGGTTTTCCTCGGCACGATGGCATCTTCGAAGAGCACGAGGATGCTTTTACGGTACTCCCCTGACCCCCAAATTCCCGGATTTAAACCCCATAGAGCATCTGTGGGACCACCTCGATCGGATTATTCGCGCCATGCACCGCGCAACCTAAGGCAGCTCGCCACAGAACTGGAGTCGGCATGGCTTCACATCCCTGTCAATACCTTCCAGAACCTTATTGACTCTCTTCCTGCCCGTCTAGCAGCTGTCCGCTCCGCGAAAGGTGGTTATTCAGGCTACTAACAGATGGTCACATTAATGTCACTGGACTGTGTATACAGGGTGAATACAAAAGGTTAGGTGAACCCCCCTTTTATTTTTTGAACCGAAGCAGATATGTTAATTTTGATGAGTCCAATGAATAGGAAGTTGTGGGTGGCCTATCCCATGGTGCACTTTTCATCATCCCAAATATGCAAATTAGGACACAATCAAAATTTATCTCAAAAACCGTAAGGGATAGAGAAAAAAACCCAATTGCAAACTTGTTCAGCATAAAAAAACAAACAAAACAAAAAAATCATCCAAATCAGACCAACCAATCACCCACAATCACGTGGTGAACTATTTGTAGCTTATAAACAGTCACACTGCACAAGGAAAACTGAATGTTGATATTTCCCCCATGTAAAGCATGCAAATCAAAAAATTAACATAAATTACCATACTCACATTCACTTTCATGCGGAAAAGCAAATAAAAGGCATGTTTCAGCACACGGAAGACAGAACAATTCCAGGATGGCAAGCTACACTGTTCCGGAAATGGTCAACATGGTCTTCTGTGTGCTGAAACGTGCCTTTTATTTGCTTTTCCGCATGAAAGTGAATGTGAGTATGGTAATTTATGTTAATTTTTTGATTTGCATGCTTTACATGGGGGAAATATCAACATTCAGTTTTCCTTGTGCAGTGTGACTATTTGTAAGCTACAAACAGTTCACCACGTGATTGTGGGTGATTGGTTAGTCCGATTTGGATGATTTTTTTTGTTTTGTTTGATTTTTTATGCTGAACAAGTTTGCAGTTGGGTTTTTTTCTCTATCCCTTACGGTTTTTGAGATAAATTTTGAATGTGTCCTAATTTGCATATTTGGGATGATGAAAAGTGCACCATGGGATAGGCCACCCACAACTTCCTATTCATTGGATTCATCAAAATTGACATATCTGCTTCGGTTCAAAAAATAAAAGGGGGGTTCAGACTTTTGTATTCACCCTGTATATGCAATGCATTATCATTAGAAGCAATCCTAGTGATTTCCTTTTCACCAAAAGGACACGTGGAAATATCCTTTCTGTATTAATAGATGAGGTTGGATTAGATGGAGTTTATTTAGGTTAGTACGCTCACTGGCCATTGTATAGTGCCCTCGTAAAGACTGCGAGTGCATAGGAAAATGAGTAGCTAGTAAGTTGTGAGCAAAGACCAGCATTTACGGCTTTCTTATTTCTAGAAGAAACCTTCTAGTTTTGAATTGGAGATATCGATAGCTTTACAGACGTAGACTATTATACAAATAAGCAACAAAACACTTTATTTCAGTTCAACCATTATTATCTAATCGTTAATCTCTTTGATGTGATGTGGTTATCACTTGTTCTTTGAAGATGGCCGAAATATTTGCGATAAGGCATGCAGGGTTGGAGTGTTTATTTCAGAGGCAATCAGTTAAGGGTTAATCATAAGAGTTGTCATCTATTTTGATTATTTTTTTTTCTTCCTGAATTGAACCTACTTACCGTTACAAATGCCCGGGTCTTGAACCCGTTGGCCTTGTCCTGTAGATAGAGAGGATGGAACCACTCGAACAAGGAGTGGTAGAGACCAAATTGGAGGTCCGTCCTGTTCCTAACAGCTATGGCCAGCTCCCCTGCAAAACCAATGACAAAATTAGAAAAATTAAGTAACAAAGTAGATAAAAAAAAGACTAATATTAAAGAGAGTCGTCCTCTTATCGAACAGAATTTATTTTCCCCACGGAAATGCAAATTGAATTATAAAACTAAAGCTGGAGACCAGGCAGTTGAGAAAATTGCCACTAATTCGATTTTAAGAGGGTGAAAGTGTTGGATGTTAACATAAATATTGCTTTTTTTTTCCTAACTTGAAACCAGAAGGCTTCGATTAAGACAACACGAGTATGTAACCGCCTGTGAACAGGAGGTGGAGAGAAGCTAATGCAATGGAAACAGCTGCAGTAGAGGCTTTGCGTGTAGATGAGGGTTTCATATTCAACATGATTCGTGGCGGAGAAAGGAAGGGCTTATAGAACTAGCGTTGCTCTTCCAATTCGTTATCATACATTATGTGCCAATTAAATATGGAGACTGTCATTACTGAAAGAAAACTACAAAGAGTACTTTCAGAAAATTGTTACATTTTTTCAAGAGAATCTTCGTTTGACTGAATAAACCTCATAACGACTGGTTAAGTCATGTTTAAAGCGTTCGGATGGAATGCTGTGCAACAGACTCGTCACTGCCGTTTGGATGGCGGGGACATCATCAAATCGTTGTCCTTTCAGTGTCCTTTTGATGTTTGGAAAAAGAAAAAGTCCGCTGGAGCCAGATCAGGATGATCCAGCAGAGCGCAGGTCCGTTGTCATGCAGCAGCGCCCAATTCTGGAACAACTGGCGTCTCACTCGTCCATGCGATTTTAGAGATGTTCCAAGACACTTTGAGAGTAAACAGCATTTACAGTAGAACTCTCAGGAACGAATTCTTTTTGAATGACACCACAGCTGTCGAAGAACACAATGAGCATTGTCTCGATCCGAAGGGGGTGCAGGACATTAATGTCGAATCGGTTGATCTGTCATGCCTGCAAGGAATCGAATAGAATCCTGTTGAAATTCACGCGAAATGAATGGTGCACTTTAAAGCTAGTGTCTGAATAATTTGCTGGAGTTCCTGATTTGAATATTAGAAAAAAAATTGTTGTTTTCATCTTATTTATTTTCGTGATATTCATGTTTGAAATATAACAAGGACTATATCCCTGGCTTTAATTGTAAAATTATACCTTTAAAAAGTAGTATATGTCGAAAGAAATTTTGAAGGTGTGTATTTTTAAAATTATTATTCTCTTATGCATATTTTTATTACTATATTATAAATACTAATAAAAAAGTAGAGTGTCTTTCTTTGAATTATGTTTGCTGCAGTGGAAGGTATTTATTTTTTAAAACGTCATTAATCTGTAAAAGAAAACGCAAACTTCGAATGGACTTGACATTCAGTATACAGCGTGATGATTATTGAGCTATATGAAATTAAAAAAAAAATCAAATTTTCAAAAACTACAGAGTTCAAAAATTTTATTCAAATGTTAAAAGTAACCAGAGATATTCGGATTCAGTTTATATGCTAATTATCAATGACTATGATGTGGCGCCGACGAAGAGACTGCATAACTCGCTGAAGTCGATGGGTTCGGGGTTATTTGCGTAAACATTGTCTTTAATATTGCCCCACAAAGCTGAGTTACAAGGGTTGAGATCAGGAGAATATGGCGGCCAAGCGATTCCCATTCCAGTGGCCTCTGGGTACCCCAAAGTCAGAATGCGCCCTCTAGACTTCAACCACTCTATTGGTCCGACGGGGTCGTGCTCTGTCCTGCATGAACTACATCTTTTCGAAATCTGGGTCACTTTGGATAATAGGGATGACATCCTTTTCTAAAATTTTCAACGAAAAATGAACAACGAGTGCGCGTGCTCAAAAAAATCCCAACATGCCCTGCATTCAACTGCCAAGTTTTAACTGAATCTTGCCAATTGTTCAAAACTTATAAAGCTTTTTTTTTCATATAGCTCAATAATTATTACCCTGTATTATTCAGTTATTATTCAACATGGAATAATAAGCTATGAAATTACAAGACGCCTTAAAGACGGCCATTCAGTATAAATAACCAATGACTGGCTTCTTGGTTGGTTGGATGAGATTAACGGCTGGGAATTGATCCGCTTCCTAAACTCATTTAGTGATTATTTTGGTTTCCGTTGAATTTTATACAAGGTTTTAGGTTTGAATGCTTGTCTTTGTCCTCACCTTTGTTAATTGTTTTGTTGGGGGTCCTCGAGCTCGCAGGCAACCCAAGGTTGATAGAACGAGACCCAACCGTGCAGGCAAGTTGCTGGATTTGGAAATCCCCACAGACAAGTGCAAATACAGCCGGAAGAATAAAAATAAAACAAAAATCTTACCGGGAACAAAATATTTTAAAAAGTACGTTATAGTCTAACCTCCCTATCTCGAAGTTATGGAGACCTCCCCAAAAAATATTTTATATAGAAACATCAAAGGATAGTATGAAAACAAAAAGTTTATATACATAAAATACAGCCATTACAATTATCAATTTAAATAGCAAAAAAAAAATTGCAATCTACTGGTCTAATGTGACATAACAATTGAGTAATGCATAAAGTTAATAATTTTTGTTAAATCTTTTTTTTTTTTTTGTAATTTAAAATGATGATTATAATTTTTATTTTATATATATGAAGTTTTTGTTTTCTCACCATCCTTTGATTAATTGTCCTTATGCTATTTTACTATTTAATTTTTATTATTAATACATAAACATGTTTGTATTCAAGGTTTACAAACTTGTTGAGACAAAGTAAAAATTGGTTATATAAAGTGTATATGGTATTCCTGAACAATAAAATTTTTAATTATTCTGCGTAATTGATCTTACGTTTTAAAATTCGTTTATTAAACAGAAAGCCCTATTTTCAAAAATATTTGTATCGTAGAAAACTTAAGATGCGGGATCCAGTGCCGATGCACGGATCGTATCGATTTTCATATCCACACATTCAGATATGTGTGCACTGAGCTAACACATTAACAAGAGAGAACTCTGAAAGTGAGATATGTAACTAAAAATAAAAATGTGTAAGTTGCCATATTGGCTCTAATCGAAGTCGACCTGCTTTTTCTGTAAAAATGAATTTGAGGCCTGTTTGTATTCGAGCATTTGAATGATCAATTCATTGGTAATACACAAGAAAAATTTGTGGAGGACTACTTATTAATGTAAATGACAAAACTGACCAACGAGATCCCGGTTGGGCCCAACGGCTTTGGCATTCCAGTTCCACGAATATTTCGAGGGCCACAGGGTGTAGCCTTCGTGATGTTTGCTCGTCAGGACCACGTACCTGTTCACGGGGAGTAAAAAATAAAATAAAAAAAAGGAGATTGGGTGGGAATGAGGAGAAAGAACATTTGAATTTTAGTCATGCATTCATTTCGCAAAATTTTAACTCAAATAAATGCCTACTTGGCTCCGGATGCCTTGAGAAGATCGGCCCATTGATTGGGGTCGTACATCTCGGCGGTGAACATAGGACCGAAGTCGGGGTAGGTGAAGTTGGGTTTGAAGTTCTTCTTCATGAATTCGACGGTAGCGTTGTTGCCGGTCTCCCAGTTGCTCCAAAACCACTCAGAACCGAAGCTGGGCACGGAGAAGAGGCCCCAGTGGATGAAGATGCCCAACTTGGCTTCATCGTACCAGGAGGGCAACGGTCGCGCATCCAGGGAATCCCACGTAGGCTCGTAGCGGACGGCCACCGAGTGACGAACCGCAGACTCCGGCAATAACAGCAGCAGCAGCGCGGGAAGGAGATGCCACCTTCTTCCTCCTCCAGCCATTGCTCTTAGTTTAGTGTTTTAGAACGAAGAACACGCAACGAGGAAACACTCACAGCCGCTGCTGTCGCCTTGATTTATTCTCCAAATGCGTGCGCTTTGGTTCTAGTTGAAAAGGGAAGGAGACAAATAAAAGGGATGTTAACGACAAAGGAAACGCTTAGGCAAAATGTTTGAGAAGGGAAACATCGTAGAAGGGAATCACGTGCATTAATCACTTTCGAATTTCATTGGCTGATCTAGAGTGAAACGAAGATGTGCAGACCTTATCGCTTCGAGATAAAATCTGTCAGACCTTGAGTACTTAGCGCTTCATATGCTCCAATTTTTTTTCTATTTTTATATCATTTAACACATTAAAAACGTAAAACTGATAAAAATTGAATAGCTACGCAGGAAAATTAAATTCTCGGGTCTGTTAAGCCATTTAACAGGATTTAAATTGGAGATTAAAAAATAATTCTTTGAATTCGTTATTAATTTAATTCATTGTATAGTTTCCTTTTCAATGAAATGACTATGTTTATTTCATGTTTATTTCAATAAAAAACGTCTTGTATTTGTGCTCCTAGCTCTAATCATCATTCAGCTTTGAAGAACAAAGACCATCTTGCGAGCATGAATAATATAGTGAGCATTCGTTCAAATTCTTATTATCTTCATTTGCTCCCAAGTTATTTTATTTCTCATTAAATAAATAAAGAAAAAAATGAAATATTATTTTCTGAAAAGTTTAACAAACTACACTAGAATATTAAGGGAACGTCAACAACAATAAGAGTTTGTGCTTTTTTTAACCACTTCACTGGCGACGCCTTTTTAATGGTCTTGTAAGAAAATGTTGTTTGTCTGATTTGGCTGTAGTTGATTTTGTGTCATGTTTGCCCTAAATATTATTTTCAGGACTATCGATTTTTAGCTGTAATGATGTTCCATCTAAAGGTCCACTAATTAGAAAACAAACTTTATAATGATTTTGATTTTACTTTTTGTTCTCTTCAAGAATTCTGTAAAAAAAAAAACCTGCATTTTTTTACATTGAACATTTTTATAATTGATAATTCTTTAATTCTTTTACATTGTCTTAGGCATTTGGCTGTGTAATACTTTTTTGTAAATAAATAAAATAAATAAAACGAGAAAAATAACAAAGTCTATGGATTTAAATTTTACACAATTCTGTGCAATCCTTCTACATGCTAAATTTAGAAGTGTACATAATTTACAAAGATCTAAGATTAGTCATTCTTTTATATGTTAATATTCTTGAAGAAGATTTATGACCTTATTTAACTGAAGAAATGTTTTTATTAATTTTTGTTTTATATTTTAATGAAAGATTTTGGGGAAATTTTGGTTTAGGTAAACATTATTGTATATTCTAAGTAATTGAAAAATAAATTTTTTTGAACACAAAAGCAAAAAGTATTAATCTTTAAATCCATAGTTACTTTTATTATTACTACTACTTCATTCCCGTTTAGAAAAATAAATTCCTTGTTTATTTGAATTTCCACCCGCTTCGAGGAAATTATTACTCGAATAAGTTTGTGCATTCCTTCGAAATATTGAGAATAATTGAAAAAGTGAATACGTACTGTAATTCTTGGAAAAATAATGACCCTTTTATTTAATTTCTTGACATTATTTTCTTGACTTTAGCAAAACTGTAGCTAATTCTATAATTCTCTTGGTCTGTCTGAAGCCAACAAAGAAAATTACAACAATCCGTACGAAACCAGGGATTGTTGTGGTAAGACAATACTCAGTCATTGTTATTAATCTGTTAACAAATAATAATATAAATAATATACAGGGTGTTTTTGAATTGAGTACAGATTTTTTGGGAGATGATAGAAGAGGTCCTTAGAAGTATTTTTTGTCATATGAACATGGGGTCCCCGCAGCTCCGTTTACTTACAATACTGCATTGAACAATCAAATGACACCGGGACGCAGTATGCGTTGATAGGACTAGATTATTTTATTTTTAACAATTAACACAAGCAATTTAGTGTATGACTTTTACAGTAATTGTTCGAAATGACCGCCATTTGCTTCATAGCACAATTCGCAACGCCTTACGATGGATTGATGTACGCGTGGAAACGGTCGCTGATGTCACCTGCTGCCGCGACAACACGAGCCGCCAATTCTTCTTCGGTATCTACGGGTTCGGAGTACACCATTGATTTTATGCTTCCCCATAAAAAAAAAATCCATCGGTGTGAGATCTGGCGATCTCGGTGGCCAAGCAACTGGTCCGCCACGACCAATCCAACGACCAGGATATGTCTCATTTAGGTAATCTCTAACTGCTCTTGTGTAATGCGAAGGTGCGCCGTCCTGTTGAAACCACATCAAATGTCTGGTCATTAGTGAAACATCTTCAAGAAGACCAGGGAGCTCCTCCTTCAGGAAACCAAGGTATGTTTGCCCGTTAAGACGGCATGGTAGGCGATATGGCCCAATCAGGACATTGTGAATCACGCCAGCCCAAATATTTAACGAAAAACGATGCTGAAAACTGTTAACATGGGTTGCACATGGGTCGACATGAGACCACAGATGACTATTGTAGCTATTGAACATTCCCTCTCGCGTCCCGGTGTCATTTGATTGTTCAATGCAGTATTGTATGTAAACAGAGCTGCGGGGACCCATGTTCATATGACAAAAAATACTTCTAAGGACCTCTTCTATCATCTCCCCAAAAATCTGTACTCAATTCAAAAACACCCTGTATAAAATAATTCTTTTGGTCTGTCTGAAGCCCTTTGGCCATACAGACCCTGGATGGACGTATTGGATTCCATTAAATAAATAAATGTGACCTAGTTTTTGTGTTGCCATCCATTCAAAATAAATAATTAACGAAATATTGTTGAACTAACTTGATCATTATTGTTGAGTTATTTTATTGTTACTACGCACAGAGAGAGAGAGAGACTTTATTTTTTGAATAATAGATCTACAGGGTCGAGTCACATTATTATGACCATCCCCTACGCTTATCTTTGGGGATGCCCAGACGAGGAACTATGTCACGTATTGGGAATTGGTTAGGTGACTATATAAGGTAGGTTTCCACTATGTTAAAAACAGATCACTCATTGCTGCAATGGGTAAGAAACGTGATTTATCAGATCTGGAAAAGGGAATGATAATCGGCTTTCGGATCAAGGATGGCAGTATTTCGGAAACCGCGCAGTTTGTGAACTGTTCTCATACTGCAATGTACCATGAGTGGGAAAATGGGACCGTTCAGAATAAACGGTATGGGAACTGTGGAGCACCACGTGCCATTGATGAGAGAGGTGAACGTCGGCTGCGCAGGTGTATGAAGGCCAACCGAAGAGCTACAGGGGACCAACTTACCGCTCAAACCAATGAGGGTGCTACCAGACATGAGTCTCCGCAGGTTCATCGCCAAAACCGGCTTCAATTTGCCCAACAGTACAGAAACTGGACCACTTCTGACTGGAAAAAGGTTGCCTTCTCCAATGAGTCTGCTCCACAGAAGTGACAGCCGTTGGCGGATGAGGCGAGAACAAGCATCCTGCAACCATTGTTGGAAGAATCTGGGCTGGTGGCGGCAGCTTCATGGTGTGGGAAGTGTTCTCTTGGCATTGTCTGGGCCCGCTGATACCTGTGGAAGGCACTCAACAGATTCGATTATTTATCCATAATTGCAGAGCAAGTAACCCATAAGTAGAACAGGAATGTCTGTAAGACCCACCCTCTATCTCTGTCTTCATCGATAAACTTGGGTTCAAAACTTTAAAAGTTCCACACTTTCAGGTCCTTTAACTCCTAAACGGTTGAATCAATTGAAAAAACACCAAGAGTAAAACATTTCTCGAATATTGTGTACAACCTGAATATACCATTAAAAATAGGGGTTCCTATTTAAGATTTCAAAGTTACCCCCGCCCGGTCCCTCATAAGGGGGGAAGGGGGGGATAATTTTTGGCTAATGAATTTCCCCCGCGAAGTAATTCACTTCTGATTTTGGACATTTTTTCGTACAATGCTTAATTTCAGAGATATTTGCCTGGAACGATTTAAATCGATTTCACCGATTTTTAGGTGAAGATGCCATCCTACCTATGCGAATTCGTAAACAAAATGGAATTCGTAACAATACATAGAATTCCCGTCGCTTTTCTTAGAATTGATAGTTATTGGAACTTATTATTTTATTGAAAATCTAAAAAATGAGCAGTAACTGGAGATAATGGAGAGTTAATAAACTATTGAGAAAAAGTGAAAAACTGCAGAAGAAGCAGTCTCTTCACTCGGGGCTGTATGGGTTTTGCCAGCGCACTGTTGCAACTGAGCAAGTGATCATCGAAGTTCCCAAGCAACCGCCGAAGATCCAAGCTTGTCAACAGAAGAAACGACGACTATTAAATCACACTAAGTAATGAATGCCCAAATTTTGCTTCAAGACATCGACAGCAAAGTGCGAATTGCAACAACAGATTACCAAATAGCGAATAGCCCCATTCAGATAGTTGGAATTGCAGAGCACACAGACACATATGATCATGTACATTTACTGCCACCCAAAAAGAGAAAAACGAAGCCCCATGGAAGAAATTGAGGCCGCCTATAGAACAACTGATGAAGAGGAGCCGGCCACGCAACGAAAGACGAAGCAACTGATGAAGAGGAGCCGTTTTTGAAATAGCGATTTTTGATCAAGTAGCGATTGAGGAATTTTTGACAAAGTAGCAGGTGCATTAACTGAGAAGAAACAGAAGAACTACTGCCATAACCAGGGCTGAAGAAATGTCAGATCAAAATATTGTTTCATTTTCATTCTATTTCCTCCCACTTTCGAAACCACATGCACATTTTCTCTAGCATTACGTAAAACTCACTTAGGTATAGACAGCATTCCGACCAAGTGAAGCCGTGTAGAAGCGCTAGAGGGCGGGAGTTGGCCATGAATTTTTAATTGGCCAAGCTTTTTAATGTATTCATTTTTACTGTATATTCATATTCAGATATTGCAAAATTTCATCAAAAAACAGCCCGAGCAACGCCGAGGATGTTAGCTACAGAGTCGAGTCACATTATTATGACCACCAGCTAATATCCCGACACGGACAGTAGCTAGACGGCATGGGAGTGAGTCAATAAGATTCTGGCAGGTTTCTACTGGTAGCTGTTGCCATGCAGACTGTAAAGCATCCGATAGCTGCTGAAGGGTATGTGATGATCGAGGTGATCCCAAAAGTTCTCGATTGGGTTGAGGTCTAGGAAATTAGGGGGCCAGGGTAGTACTTGGTACTCTTGGTCGTGTTCCTCCACCCTCGAACAATTGCAGCTTGTGACACGTCGCACTGTCTTGCTGGAACGTGCTCTCCCCCTCTGGGAAGACAGTCGCCATGTATGGGTGCAATTATGGATAAATAACCAAATCGGTTGAGACTGCTTTACACAGGTATCAGTGGGCCCAGACAATGCCATGAGAACACTCCCCACACCATGACTCTGCCGCCACCAGCCTGATTCGTCCAACAATGGTTGCATGATGCTTGTTCTCGGAGGCTCTCGCCTCACCCGCCAACGGCCATCACTTCTGTGGAGAAGGCAACCTTTTTTCAGTCAGAAGTGGTCCAGTTTCTGTACTGTTGGGCAAATTGAAGCCGCTTTTGGCGATGAACCTTCGTCAGCATGGGTGCGGTGACCATACGTAGCAGGGTCCTCTCTACTGTGGTTTTAGAGACATTCTGGTAGCAACCCTTGTTGGTTTGAGCGGTAAGTTGGTCCACTGTAGCTCTTTGGTTGGCCTTCACACACCTTCGCAGCCGAAGTTCACCTCTATCTCTCATCAATTACTCGTGGTCCCATTTTCCCAGTCATGGTTCACTTTAACTACAGCAGCACGAGAACAGTTCACAAACTGCGCAGCTTCCGAAATACTCCCACCCTTGGCCCAAAAGCGGATTATCATCCCCTTTTCCAGATCTGATAAATCACATTTCTTACCCATTGCAACAATGAGTGATATGTTTTTAACCTAACTAATTCCCAACACGTGACATAGTTTCTCGGCTGGGCAACCCCGAAGACAAACGTAGGGGGTGGTCAAAATAATGTGACTGAACTCTGTAGTTATATTATATAATTAAGTCAAGAAAGGCATGACCCCTAGTTCGAGTCAAAAAAGGTGGATTTCTAATTTCGTGCACACATTTTGCCAAAATCCACTGTATTTGACTGCTAAGCACCATCATGTGTCCTCCTTCATTGTATTGATTCAATTGTTTATGTAACTTAAATTACCATTCCCTAATATTTCAACACTGGTCATCATTCGTGAGACCTTGAAATTAAATTTTAATTGCAGAAGCGTACTCTCCAAGTTGAGAATCACAAACATTAAACATCGTAATTGATAGGTCGCGGAATTTTTCCTTCCCTTTTCTATTTGTAATTTAATTTGTAATTTATTGCTATATCTGAAGAGTCTTCTTTTTAGATAAAGGGGTTTGGCTGTTTTATTTTAGTGAAACACATGGAGTAACTGGTTTCGTTTTTTGTATTTGCGTTCTTCAGGTTGTGGTAATAGAATAGAAGCTACTTTTTATTTTCTTTCATTTATTTTTTCCTGATGTTTCGTCTATATATAATTTATAAACACGAAATTAGTACTCGCATCGTTATCTCCATGCACATGAATCTCTCCCCCGATTCTAAATGGTAAGGGTCATTTCATTTTTTAAATTTTTAATTAAAACCGATTAGCAGTGTTCGATTAATAGCGGAGACAGGATGCGACGCGGAACCGAACCTGGAACAGTGGAAGCATCGTCTTCTCTTGACCCATGGAATTTAAATTTAATAAATAAATAAATAAATAAATAAATAAATAAATGACGATGATCATGTGTGCTTATCAAGAAATGACCCCCCCCCCCCCGCCAACACACAGACACTCACCCTTCTCTGTTGCGTGTTATAATAACTTTGCTTATATTCAACGCTACACATGTGCCTGATTATTTATCACCGGAACTGGTGAAATGAAACGCACCTGCTCCATTTGTTCGAAAGGTTTCACAGCGAAACAAAGAAAAAAACAAACGAAGGGGAGGGGGAGGAATGATGCTCCCTATTTGATGGATATGATGGATGGTAAAGCAGAAAGAAAAGTGCATATACTTGAGAAGTGCACGTTAAAATTATGGTGTGACGAGTCATCAATCAGGAGCATTAATTTTCCCAAGACAGGAATTCGAACCCTAGATTCCTCTAATCAATAGATGACTACCTCACCTTCCTTTAAACGAGTTTATCCTTTTATTTTTTTCCTCCATGTGCACATGTTTTCAGCATAGGATGCTACAGGATGCTTGGAGGAGAGGCAGGCGGTGGGAGTTTCCCGTGATACGAAAGTAATCTCGTGGCAGATGTTCTACTAGTTCTCTCTCTCTCTCTCAGTGGTGGCTCATGGGGCTGAGAGTGTAGCATCCGTCGCAGTCATTTTCTCCGTCTACCTTTATTTGTTGACTGTTTATTTTTTTTTTTTTATGGGCATATTTTATTTCCGTTTTTGAAGTCTATGCAAATGATAAATAATATTTTTTTATTCTTCTATCGAGACAAAAAAGAAAATTGAAAGTTTTTGCTCGTTGCCACCAATCGGGACGAAAAAGACGCTGAGAGAAAGAGCGCTCTTGTGGCGGAGCGCGTAGCTGGCAGTTCAGTTTCGATTAGTGTTTCGATTTTTTTTTCAAACAGGCATGGCGGAACACTCCTTTGAGAAACTGGAAAAGGAAAAAGATTCGGCACCGGTTCGTATTCGTTTTTCCACGTAACAAGTAAAATTTTCACTTAATCCTAAGTATTTTAAGGGAAGAGCGTGGCTGTAGATTCGGTTAATCCTCTGGTTCGCATAATGGAATCTTAGCGAGGGTTTTAGTGGGCATCTTTCTCCTGGTTAATAAGCAATCTAGATCAACAAATTTAAAGTCCACTTTCCACATGGATTTCTCTGTTTGTATTCTGTATTTTAGAAGATGCCCAGTACTCTACTTGTCCACCCAATAAATAAAATGAAGAAAATGACCAGAACGATGAAACGAAGGGCGTTTACAGAGTCAGAACAGAAATTTATGAAAAGGAAAACTTCTTCATAAATTCCTGATCAGAAGGTGTTAGCAAAGAGTGGAAACGTGATTAGTGAAAGAAAATATAATAATTTATTCTCTTCTATTTGTATATAAATTTGAATAACAATTTTAACGTGATTATTGTAAAGGTCTTGTTCATCTATGTCGATATTTGAATTTTCTTCTTAAAGAACGTTTAACACAATCTATTCAAATTATGTGTATATATATTACGTGTGGAATGAGCCATCTAATTCATTTGTATTTTTTAAACATCTCCCTATGTGAGTGAATATATGAAAAGCGAATAAGTTATGCAACACAATCTAATCAAAGGTGACTTTGAGGTGTATGCCATGTCATTGATTCCTAAAAATGTAAAGCTAACTTCTCTCATAATATTCCCAATTCAAAGTCATTTTATGAATCTAATCTAGTATATGTATAAGCTTGAATGTAAGGTGATATTTTTTTTTCCACAAAATCCAAATCGTATAATCAGCAGTCTCCTTAGGTTCAGCAAACCAATACAGTAGACAGGGATAATTCAGCATGTGGTACACAAGTCCACATCATAAAGGAATTATTACAGTATTAACTGCTTACAGCGAAATTCAAGGGAACAGGCTTTCTTTTCGTTATATCTGAATTGTAATAAAAATTTATTAAAACTAGGTGTAATCAGTGTATCAACCAATTTTTATAAACAAAGTAACTATCAAAAATTTTGTCCAGAACATCACCATAAACCATTGAATAATTTTTCATTTCATAAGAGAATCCATGTGCTTCGATGATGGAATGGGCCCTTCCTATTCGTCGTCGTCGCTTTCTTCGTTCTCCCCGCCTTCATCTTGTTTCTGTGGCATTGTTTGGTGATTTTCACTTCACTAAGCATATTTGAATTTATGACAGCATCGTCAGATGTTACAGTCTTCAAAAGAGTGATCATATGGATCATATGATTAGTTTACATATACGATTGGATGCTTATAGGATCGACTTATAGTGATGAAGGTATTTTCATCAATTTACCTTCACTATAACTGGATTTCTTTCAAAAACATTTTGCAATAAATGTGTAAAAATGCATAGAAAATAACTGACGGGGTTGGAACCGAATTTTTTTAGCTATGTATGGGTGTTCACTTTAACCGTGTTCACTATAAGTGGGTAATACTGTATAGTTTCTGAAATTGGATTAAAGTAGAAATTAATAAACTGAAGAATATACTTCAATAATTTTACTTATTAAGAAATAGAAACGGGAAAGAAAACTTATGCGACCTGGACTCAAACCAAGGATCACCATTATTGTTTACTGCTCTAACCGATTGAGCTACTGCATACATCCAACACTAATTTGCTATTAATGTTTTTATGGACTTCTAAGAACTCACTTGAAACAGGAATAGTCATGATATGTGGTTCAGGTCATAGAATGTTTATTTCCCCTTTCTGTTCTTTAATCTCAAATCTTAACTATATGATGTGAATTCTGCTCTCTTATACAAACCAAAACAATATCCCCCCTCCCCCCAGATTGTTTGTTTTTGCAAGGTTTGAATATTTAAAATTTTTTGGTTATATTCTTCACGCTTGCCAAATTCCAAAATGTATTCCCTTGGTAGCTAAGAGATCTGGATATAGACTTAAAAGGTCTTGAGCCTGTCATGTGTGGGCATGAATGTTGTGTTTTGTCTCATTAACTACAGGTTGACATTCTCTAATCTGGCACTGTTGGGTCAGTGAAAATGCTGAATTACCAAAGGATCATCTATAGGACAGTTAATCTTCCCAAAATATCTTTAAAATTCTATATAAATCAAAATAAACTGGATAATAAAAGAAAATGAAACATTAAACGGAAAGCAAATAAAATATTAATATTTAAATTTTATAAACTGCAGTTGCAATACAGCTTTACATGAATTAAATGGCACAGATTGCAACAGCTTGTGTATATGATCATTAAGTGAAGGTCTTGTAGCATTCTTTTGATACATGTCTTGCAGTGTACAATCATAATGCGATGCTCCGTGCTTATGTAAAATTGCCATTATAGTGAAGTGAAGGCTGGATTACTGGTAAGCGGATAATGAATGTCGACCTGTAACACGATATTAGTTGTGTGAAAGGATGCAATGACCAAATGACCAAGGGTGCATCCAAAAATCTAATAAACCATATAATCTTATAAATTTGATTCATCATGCTGACTTTACTGAGATGGATCAGTCATTTTTATTCTTGCCTGTGGTTTTCCCATGGGTGAATTTGATCTAGATTTAATTTACCCACCAATCTGGCACTGGAAAACAAATAAAATATGGATAGATTTGAGGATAAATTAAAAGAATATGATAAGTAAACAAAATACTCTAAAAGTCGATTCACACTAGTGTATCTAAATTAGTTCCTTTATTCCTGCAGTTCTTGTTCACAATAAAGTCATTAATATAAAGTTAACTGATCAGTACTGTACAAAGTTTCAAAAAGCAGTTTATTTAATTTTTTCTATCAATTTTCCTTTTCTCATTCAATAGATTTTTTTAGCCGGCTCGGTGGCCAAGATCATTAGAGTGCAGGTCTTGTCGCTCTCAAAACTTGTGAGATGTGGGTTTCAAATCCTGCCTAGGGCATGAGATATGTCTGTCCATTTACTAACCAGCTTGAAAGATCAAGCAATTTCTCAGTAGAATGATCTCCTGCTAGGCTAAATTTACAATTGATCCAATGGTTATTTAATGTCCTCAATATTGACAAGGTAAAAGAGGAATAGAGAAAAAGTAGAATTTTTAACGTGATGGGAAATCTAGATTAATTGAAAGTCCAGATATGTAGTATTCTACTGTAATTACAGTAAGATAAATAAGATGGCATATTTGTGTATTTGCTACAAGTACACACTGTGCATCCTTCAACCCTTTCACTGTGTAATTAAATTTCAACCGTGATATATTGAATTTATGAGTGAAATTTTTTAAAGGCTCTGGGCAAGCTTGCTGTCTACAAGTAAATGAAATTTTGAGTTGATATATCAACTTTATGCAGCAAAGGATTAAATAGAATTTCAAAGATGAGCTTAAAAAATTTTTTTCATTGAATTATATCCCTTTTATTAAAACTTCCTTTATTTTTTTTATTTTTTTTTCAGACACCAACTGTTGATCTTTCAAAATTATCAGAGGAAGAACGATGGAAGTAAGTGCTTTTATTTGTATCAGTAATTTTAAGAGAGAAGAAATTATAAAAAATATTTTAATAATATAATTGATTTCTCCAATCATTCTCTCCTTTCATAGGATCGAACACCAAAGGATGCACGAGAGACATCGTGGACACGATGGCATGCATATTATCATGATTATCATATTTTTTTTCACCCTATTTATTGCGCAGTTTGCTGTCATTGAATGGAAGAAGAGGCATTATAGATCATACCAAGTAAATTTTTTTTTATTGTTTTTATTTTTGCAAAACTTGTGAATGAATGATAAATTATCCATTTTGATCGAGAAGCACAATGATGTATGAGATATATCGTGAACAGATTTTTAATTTTTAAATTGCTGATAATTAAATATCATAAAACCATTATTCAATTCTGAACCATTAGGGTACAGTATAGTTTGTGATAAGGGCAACATGTAGATGGAAAATGAAGAAAAATCACAGGGTTGGTGATTGAAGTTCATTTGTATACCTACAATATTCTCTTCTCTTTATGTCTACTGTCAAACAGAATCTGAATTGCTATTGTTGTTGCATTAATCTTAGAGAAGGAAAAGCCTTTTCTGTTTCACCCAAAAATGTGTACTATTCATACTGGCTTATCAGGTTAAAAAAGCTTGAATCAGATTCCATGTTCTTGGAAACCTGATCGGTTTTTTTTTTTCAGTAACAGTGATTGTCAATTAATTTATTATTATTATAGCTCTCGCAACAAAAGAAAGGAGGTCAATCAGAACTCTTCTTATATTGATTAACAAACAATTTGGTGGGTGAATAATCCAGCGATGATGATAGCCATTTAAGCATTAAAACCCTGTCACAGTCTTGATTTCTTTTATCAAAAATGGCATTTTTAAAGACCATAAAATCATGCCAAAAGAGAAAGAAATCGGTATATCAAGAGATAGCCTTGATGCCCTCCCCCCCCCTTATTATTATTATTTTATTTTATTTATTTATTTTTTTTTTTTTAATACTGAAAGCCAGATAAACCTAAGTGATCAACATGTGTTTAAATCTTATTGACTCTCATTGCTTCCACTCCCTTCTTTCGTTGCATGAACTATATAATCCATTCAGCAGCAGTGGTTACTTATTCCAAATTTCCCTTTCACTAATAATTTGTATTATTAATTAAATCATCAATCATGTGAAAAGTCCCACTGCCACAAGCATAAGCCAAATGCATAAGCTAACCAAGCATGTACTAACAATATCGGATACAGAAGGGATCATAATACTGTGCTTATTTACAATGTGTGTAGTGGCCTTACAGTATAAGAGATGGACAATAGAAGTGATGTCCGTCTTACACATATGCCATAATCCTTCAAAAACTACCACCCTCGAAGCTATCGAAATCTACAAGGCCAAGAAGACCAACCCCGACCGATTACTCAACCGCCAGACCGACTTCGACATATTTACCATACTTAATCCTCTTTCTGATTTACTGTAAACTGGTTTTATTTTGTCATTCTCCCTTTTCTATTTTATTTTGTCAATCTCCCCTGTTGACAACCAGATATGTTCTCTTTACGGTCCGCGTTTTTTGTCGCATCACTTTTGTCATTTCCTATAGTTTTATATTTTAATTTTTATGCTTATCTCGCTTGTTTCTCTTATTGGCCATTTCCTATGTATCATATTTTTACGCTCATTGGTCCATCTGTACCATTTTTCTGTATATAAGGCCTGCGAGCCTCTTGTTGTGTACCTTGACAAAGCCGGGAATAAATGGCGAAACTAGTTGGTAATTCTATTGTCCATCTCTTATACTGTAAGGCCACTATACACATGTACTAACAATGTTTAATATGTAGCAAATTTTATTAATCTTGTAATTTTCTTAATTGAATGGTGAAATATCTTTGCTTTTACACAAACATATAAACCATCTTGTTTTATAGTAAATTCACTTTATTCCATTTCTGCTTGTGTATTAAGTGTATAAATCTTACCACAAAGATTTTTTACATTATACAGATCTGTTCAATTCATATAACGTAAATATTTAGCAAATGTTAGATACTTTCCATACGTGTTTTTATACTGAATTTTTAAAAAATTATTCATTAACTAATTTAGACAGTTTCACTAATTGGGATGTGGATTATTCCTACTGTGATAAGCTTTCATAATGGATGGTGGCGTTTCATTATCATCTGGTTTCTTTATACTATTCTGACTGGTTTAATTATGCGTAAAGGGTGGAAGAAGCCTATTCAGGGGACAACACCAAGGTAATTTTTCATAGAATTTACTGCTTCCGATAGATTTTATTTTTCTCTATAATATTTTGCATTACAGTTGAAGCCCGTTATCACGAAGTTCAGAGGACCCATATATCTGTTTGCATTGTTAGTTTTTGTATGAATCAAGTCTAAAAATTTTTGTCAATTGTTAGGATGGATAATCCCCTGGTCCAAAGGTTGTAGAAGTGATGTAGCATTGGCTGCCAGAAATTTTATCTCCGAATTTTGAGCTATATGTTCTTCGGCAATGTGTGGTATGGCAAATTTACAAATTTCCTCTGCTTAACAGCATCAAGAATTTTTAACTTCTGAGTCATTGCATTTCCTCTTCTGTTATATAGCATGTTGATAATGAAATAAAAATGTTGACAACAGTGCTTAACAGTGAAATAAAAATGCAGTGAATTGTAATTCTGAATCATGGAAATGCACTTTTATATAGAAATTGAAAGCCATTCAGAATTCACAGTTCTCGCATCCCATGTGCTTTGTTTATTTACACTAAGAGCCAGTCAGAATTTTTAGCATAAAAACCAAATTATTTTTTTTTAACAAAAATTTAAAATAATTTTATTTTTTTGGAATGATTTTCTTCATTTTTTTTTAATTTTTTTTTTTCATATTATCCAGACTTTGATTAAAAAAATTCATATTAAAGGATCAGTTTCACATATGAATATTCTAGATGGGATCAGAGAAAAATTTCGTAATAACAGGTTCAACTGTATTTTGTCTTTATGCTTTTGGAATCCTCACAGTTGATTGAATGAAGCAAAGCGATTTTTTAAAACTAATTTGCTATTAAAGGTAACCTCTATGGAAAACTTCAACTCGTAACGTTTGCCAAGGGTAATAAAGTAAATATCAATCAAAAAGTTTTGAATTAACTTAATATTTTATTAAGAAAAATGCCTCGAGATATTGATAATTGGCTCTCTGGTTTTAAGAAAATCACTGGAACATGTCAGATCCTGCTTCGAGAACCTGCCAGGATTCTCATCTCCTAAAGAGTACTTTTGGATTCTAGTCTTGAATTACATATTACTAGATTTGGCTTATCTGTTTTTCATGCTGAATGCCTTCAAATTTTTCTACGTTTGTGCATAAATACTTTTGAATTTATGATTCCCAGACCACCTCAGACCCCTTTTAGTCTGTGGCGTAGGAGAGAATCTATTAGGTCATTCATTAAAAAAAACGGGCCAGTGGATGTTGTAGGAAAAGTACCGTATGCACGAATATGAAGCAGGAGCTGTTCCACGCTGTTGGCAGCAGTGTCAAGCACTGAAATTAAAAACAGATGACAGGCACGCAGCGTGGCCGTCCAGTCAGTCAGTTGCTGTGATCACGACGTGAAACAGCCACAATGCAGGCATCCAGAGTAGTGCAGTTCTTGACAGCAGAAGGGGGTCATGAAATCCATCGTCAATTGGTGTAGGTGAGCACTGCATGTCAGTCACAAGGATGAAAGAGTGGAACAAGCAATGACTGGACTGCCACGCTGCGCACCTACAATCTGTTTTGAATCTTCATGCTCGACAGTGCTGCCAACAGCAGGGAACAGCGCCTGCTTTGTATTCGCCAGGTTCATATCTACATCTTGGCCCAGTCTCCTGGTTCATGCATACGGTACTTTTCCTACAATATCTACTGGCCTGTTTTTTAATGAACGGCCTAATAATATGGCATTCCTTTCTATTGCAGGGGGTGGGGAATGACAAATTTTCGTATATACTTTGAGTTTGAATGGAAAATTTTTATGTATGCTAAGTAATTTTTTAAAATGAAGTTTACATTTACAGCAAAGTTTATTAATTAAAATAATTTTTTATTAGTTTTTGGTTCAGTTTAAGGAAAATGAATCAATTTTTGTTATAAATTCCCCTTGGAAAAAAATTATTTTACCTATAGAAATTAAATACCATTTAAAATCCTTGAAGTAATTTGATCTCTAAATGAAATATAATGTAAATTTCTCTCTTATTTGCAGATTGGTGTATAAATGGTTCCTTCTTGTGCATAAGCTGACTTATGCTCTTGGAATATTTGGCCATCTTGTGATGGTCTTCACTCTTTTTGGGTTCCATCAGATTTTCCAGGCAAAAGCAAATGTCTGCATGGATCTCGGTTTGATCACTTTGTTTTATGGACTTTATTATGGAGTGCTGAGCAGAGATGTTGCTGAAATTTGTACTGATAAAATGGCTGCTCATATAGGAGTAAGTAATAGAGACAAGTTGATTCTAAAATAATGAAAAAAATTTTGGGATTGCAGACTGATATGCATGAAAGGACTATATCGTCAGAAATGTTTCTTTTCTGAGTTATAGCATGTGCTGAGAACATCAACCAGCAATAATAAATGTACATCATTTGCATGATAGGCATCAGATTCCTTTTTAAGCAAATGCAGGTCAAAGGCCATTTGGTGAGAGACACCTTAATAGATGGAAAGAATTATTGTTTTGCTTATCATTTCAGAAGGTAAGTATGTGTGAATCTGTTGTGTACGTAATGCCAATTCATTCGTGATATATAAATTTTACCTTGGATAATAAATTCTCATCTGCTGAAATGATGCACAACAAATGAAGTTTATGGGTGAAAAAATGCATATTGTAGTGAAGCATGGCATCTGAACAGAAAACTAGAATGCATTCATGGCCTGAAATTCATAGGACTGCACATCACTCTACAATTTCTTAAAGTTTGCTGTATTGTTTCAAAAACACTTTGATTTCCATTCTGCTTTATTTTTTTTTTTCTTCCTGGATATTTTATCTTTAATTAAATGCTCTTTATTTGTTGTAGTATTATACACCTACAGGGATTCCATTACGTCAATTGGAAGCAAATGTATGTGCTGTTTGTGGCAATAAAATATTGGTTTCCAATGAAGAAGAAGGGCTGATAGAAAATACATATAAATTGTCGTGCAATCATACGTATCCTTCTAATAAATATTTGTTTTTGGAGAGAGAGAGTAGATATAGGGATTGTATTGGGAAAGAATAATAATTTTTATTAACATAGATATATTCCTTAACTTAGTTTTAACAGTTTCCATGAATTTTGCATCAGAGGATGGTGCATTGTTGGCAAGAAACAAACGTGTCCTTATTGTAAGGAGAAAGTGGACTTAAAGCAGATGTTTTGCAATCCGTATCCTTTTTTATTCTTTAAGCTTGTACATTTTTTGATATACAGGGTATTGCATATACAGGATATTGCATAAAATAGCTTATTCAATTTTTAATATATAATATTTTTCCATAACAGTGAAATGTGCATGGTTAAGCAATTCAGGGTGTCCCAAATTGATGTATACACTCTTTGAAATGTTACAACTCAGCAACGAAATGAGATAGAAATATAAGGTTTGTTGTATTTTATTCTTTAAACTTCCTTAAGCCCGTACATGTTCAAAATGTACACAGTATACTCCCAACACAGACATCGGACGGAGCGACATACTGGCTGGATTGTAACTAATGCAATATCATTGAAGGAAGGTTCAACTTGATCTCTTAGTTCCGTCAGCGTTCGTGCCGTACACCGTATTCTTTAAAGTTCCCCAAAGGTAGAATGTCAAGAGGGGTTAAATCTGGAGATCGTAGCACTTCCTCTTCTTCCACACACCTTTCACTGTTTCTTTGGCTTCAAACTTGTCTCGGAGTTTATTGTTACCCTTGTTGGCAGTGGTGTACCAAATTCAACCCTCCAACATCGTTGAACCTCAACATTCTCCACTTTCCAATAACACTTCAGTATCCACTTACGTTCATCATTTTGGTTTATAAACAAATGAACAACAATGAACGTTTTGCTATGCTTTTCCAGCGTTGTCTGGATCATGCACAACAAACTTTATATTTCTATCTCATTTCGTTGCCGAGCTATAACTTTTCAAAGAGTGTATACATCAATATGGGACACTCCATATGCAGGTTGCATTAAATATATCCACCTTCTCGATGTATATTCTCTTTGAGCCGACTCGTGTTTGTGACCACTTTACAGTACAATTTCTCTCTCGATCTCTGGAGGGAGGAAAATGGAGAGGATTTGTATTACATTTTCTGTTTATTGTAGAAGATTTTCCTTCAAATATCCCCACAAGAACTCGCAAGGATTAAGACTGCTATACTATGTCGTGATGACATTGAACCATCCTGAAAAGATGTAATAAAATGCTTCATTGTACTTCACCGTACTTCTTCTGGATTTCCTGCATGAACATTTTGGGCTCTGTGTGATGCTACATCAACAATATTGATACATCTGAAGGAAAAAGTCTACCACAGTAAACCAGAATGTAATGCAACGGTGAGCTGCCATAGTCGCTTTATTTTCCAGAGGAATTGTGTTGTAAAATGGTAACAAGCATGAGGGTTTATCTAAAAGAGATTATACATCAACAAGGTGGACATATTGAACACATCCTACTTACTGGCTAACTGTTCACATTCCAATGAGTATTATAATACCAACTGTTTATGGAATATTTAATGGATTATAAATTTATAAGTAATTGTCAATGTATGACGTTTTGTGCTCTACTTTAGAAATTGACTGTTGATATAGAAAGTTTCTATGTTTTACCACATTAAATTTGCATGAAATGATACCTGAGAGAAAATGTGCACATCCAGCAAACAATGTAGTCTCTTCAAATAAGCTTAGGTATAAAAATATATATTATTATTGATCTAAGGAGTTTAAATGATTAATTTAAATTTAAATGTGTTTAGTCTCCTTTTAATGGGGAAAATCGTAAAATTAATAAAAACAAAAAAATAAATAATAAATAAAGTCACCAATCTTGAAAAACGATGAAAATTGAATAAACGAAGGGACTGTTTTCACGAATCACGTCGCTGTGATGAGGCCTTGTTCCTTGGCCAACAGTTCAACTGCATGTTTGTATGAGATCATTGCAGAGGGAAGCGCAGCTGCAAACTAAATGTGGAACAAAATGTAGATTAGCTTACAGGGAATACTGTGAGAATAGAGAATGATTATCTGAATATCCAGTTCTTGGAAAACTGAATAACTTTTAAGTCTGTGCAAGAACTAGAAAGGCCTTTATATTTAGCAATAAAGGAGATTGGATTTTTACAAACAAAATTTCTTTTAAAAGAAACTAATTAGTTTCATCTTATTTTCCTAGCCTTTTCAACAAGGTAACAAAATGATATGCTCAATTTTTAAGAAACTTGTAAAAAATTGTATGAATTTAAAATTACAAAATTACTTTAGCTGTTGGGATGGAAAAGTGTTTTATCTAATGTACATTAGAAAGATGCAATAGATAATGTGATGTCTTGTTATCTTATTACATCACTCTTGTGCATCTAATAAACATGTGACGGTCACCATACGAGTGATTTGTATTGTCATCTATAATGATTTTTATCTAAAGCTAGCCTAGAGAGAACTACCCCATATCTTCATTGTGTTTGTCACAGACTCGTGTAAAAACATTAATTACTAGAAAGGCTGCATATACATAAAGTGACACATACAAAAGCCTAACAAAGAAAGAAACCCTATTATCTAGACCAGCGTTTCTCAACCTGTGGGTCGCAACTCAATATTGGATGGTGCATAAAGTTTTAGGGGTCGCAAAATGATAGAAAAATTGTATAAACACATAAATAATCCAAATCAGAGGCTAAGGGTATCCAAATCGCGCTAACCTGGTATTGGGCTGTGATATTTGTACAAATGCATTTGTTGGGTCACACCGTAAAAAGATTGAGAGATTCTAGTTTGGATAATTTCAGAAAATCATATATCTTGAAGCTTACAGTAAATGTTTTCATATAACATATTTATTGCTGCTAAGCCCATAAAGTATATGACACAGAGGGGCTTTGTACTTTAAATATGTATATTTGATAATATTAAAGTTACTTTCAACATATTATCGTATATATGGGTATCAAAAATATGTTTACAAACTTTGAGGCTGGGTTCCTCACACCAAAAAAAAAATAACAGATATGTCTGAAAATCCTTAGATTTGAGGTATTAATGAAATTTTAGGTTCAACGCGGTTTGAGGCACAATCCATCGACGGAAGTTTGTAACCAACCAGATGGTGCTGTTTCCATGGAGACTTGTTTACATTTTGCCACTTGTATACACATTGTGGTTAATCTGTCTTCAATCTTTCGATTATGTGGTGTGACGCCTCCAGAGCGTTGAAAGCTATAGTGCCCCCACCTCTGTGGCTAATATCTCAATTATATCAATTTAACACAAGGAAGGCTATCACTCCAAGATCTTTATTCAAAATTTGTCAGGTTTGGGGAAAAAAAAACAATGCAAAGATTAAAGATAGTATGTGTACTATTCTCATCAATTACTAATATCAGTTAAAATAGTTGATTGAAATAAATATGAATTTATTATTTTCTCTTCTCAACTAACGTTATCCTGCATAAGCTATACTCTCTTCAACGAAAGAAAAACTGGGCGTGTCTAATTAAATTTCCGATTTCAATTGTTAGACATTGTTGCTAAGTAAAATTAACAATGTTTAACAATTGAAATTGGAAATTTAACTGGACATGCCCAGTTTTTCTTTCATTGGACAGAGTCATAACTTGTCAAGTTTACAACTAAAATACAGATAGGCCAAGAAGCGTCATATTTAAAGAAAACACGTGGAGTCAGTTACTTCCAACAAGTAAATAGACTTATCGAGGCACAGTGTCGCTTTACCTTAATATACCCTTTTTGAAAAATGCCATCAAACATAGGGGAACTCGTTTAAATTAAACAATATGTTAATACCATATGAATACATGCTCCATAAATAGAGTTAAAAGCCTGAACCAAGTGTGACTGTATAGTTCAATTTTTAACAAATTATTTCCAACCAAGGGTAGTATGTACAATATCTGAAGATTGTTACATAAATCATTAGTAGCCAAGGTGTACTTTAGTAAGCAAACATTCACAATCATTAGTACCTGGATATTGAGTACTTTTTATTGCCTGCAGAATTGATTGAAGAATGTGTTCAATGCCTCCATCCACCAAACTGCATTCAATCATCCCCAGGATTGCTTCGCTGACCCAATTTGTCGCCAGTGGATCTCCCGGCTTGCCAAAGCCGTGTATTACTCCGGGTGACGCAGGTCTCATCCAGTGATAGAGAACACTGCGTCAAGGCTCAAAAACTAACCCTTACTAACTTGTATCTAATTTTAAATCAGCTCCGGACCTCCATGGAATTGCTTTAACGTGCTCACTTGAGCTCCTATAAAACTCCAACAGCTGACACCATATTACTGCTATGGAACAAACATTGGCGACATGGAGTCATGTCCCTTGCATGCTTCTTCCATACCCAGGAGGAAAAAAATTATTTTTTATATTTTTTATATTTTAATCCATTGCCATAGTAATCTCTATAATTGCTACAATGCCAAGACTACTATTGTTGACAAAGAAAATCCAGCTGGATTAGTTTGATAAAATAAGTATAAAAATTTATACAAATAAACCTTACACTGATATGTCACAGTGGTAGTGGTGTTCTGTTTAACCATGGTAGGATAACAATTTTATGAGTAGGCAGATGTGATTTTTAAGTAAGCTGTGCGAATAGTAATGGATGCGAGGCTGCACTGTATCAGATGGCATTTCTAGACTGAAGGCAGGAGAGTCATCCCACTTTTCTGTTTTTCGCTATGTTGCTAAGATAGGATCCTTGTGAATGTCCGAGGTGAGGTTTAACATTAACTTTCATTAATACCTCAAAATCTAAGGATTTTCGGACTATGTTTCTTGTCTTGAAATGAGGGTCACCCTCAAAATTTGTAAACATTTTTTTGATACACCCGTACATCTCTTCATATTTCATTCTTATATACATGTACTTGAGAAACGTTTCATCAGTGAAAAATGTGACCTCTTTGTTCATTTTTTTGGAAAGTCCTTCTCTTTATGTTTCAAGTTGAATATAATTAGAATGTTTTCTTAATTTATTTGCTTGAGCTGATAAATAAATAAATAAATAAATAAACTGATATTTCAACTTCAATCGTAATACTCTGAAATTTTATAATGCACTCTTAATATTTGCCCTTTTCTGTTTTCTAAAAGTTTAATTCCTTACCAAGATATCCAGATGGGAACGGCCGCATGTCTTCTATGGTCAGCTATTAGATTGGATTCGGTATTTAGTCGTATGGCAGCCATTAATTTTAACTACTGTTCAAGGCATCAATTGGGCCCTCGGACTAGAATGAATCAGGACCTTTTTTTTAAAAAAAACAAAAACAAAAAAAAAACAAAAACAAACTTTTTTTTCCTGCAATTATTTTTATTTTGTATAATGAGTATTAAGTTATTGAAAAAGAATTATGTTTGAGAAATTTTTCTAAGTCGCTCGTCTTGGTAATGAAAGCATCAGTGCCAGTTTCTAAATATGCTTTCTTAATTTTCAAGATTTTTCATATCCATAAAATAAAATAAATGCATTATTTTTTACAAGATAGTAATTTATTTATTTCTCTAACTTGCTCTGCAAGTACAAGTCGTTTTCTTTTTATACACTTCGTAAATTATTTCATTCCACCCATAACAGCTATTGTGCTTTTAAGGCACAAGAGGAAGAATTATGTATTGTCATAAATTGTTAAATTTTTATGTTTTTTAATGAATAAATTTATTTTTAACAAAATTTTATTCGAGACCATATGTAATAAACACACAATCACAAATTAGGCAACTATTACAAGGTAAGAATTGTACACTAGCACTCCTCATCTTTTAAAGAGCAAATACTCTTGCAGCCTTCTTCTTCTTCTTCTTCTTCTTCTTCTTCAAGGTCCTGCCTCCTCTTGAGTAGGAGATGACCTATCCCTGTTGAAAACAAAGTTAAGAGGCGTTAATCAATTGGCAGGCCTTAACAGAGGGGGCTAAGAGTCTCGGGAGGAGATTGGATTTGGCCAAAAAGTCTTTGATTGCAGAAAGTATGAAGCGGGAATAAGATTTAGCGTCTCTTGCAGCCTTTTTTATTTATTTTTACTCTTATGATATCTCCATGTTTTATGTAACGCTCTCCTCCTCCAAATTCGGGCAAAGACGAAAGACAAGCTTGTACATAGAATAGCATAATAAATGTAAAATGGCCAAGTAGTGTTACATTAATATAGTATCTGGAATGCTTGGGATATTCTGGATAAGGGGCTTTTCTGTAATTTGGAGCACTAAGATTCACATAAAAGGTCCCGTATTGTATTATGGATTCAGCCAAATATTGTTTAGTATTGAATTTGTGTATACCAGCTTGACCAAATTCTGCTGTGTTAAATGCTATTATGTAGAGAAACTATACAGGTTGTGGAACATTGGTTTCAGTGGAATGGTGATTAACCAAGATGTCTGCTGCATTTGGCATTCTCTGATATTACTGGTATTTTTGGTGGCTGCATCCCAATCGTTTATTATGGATAGAGAGTTTTCATTTGAAAAGAACTTAATAATTAAGTAAATTGACACATTTTCCTTTTTGTGGTTTGCACACACACGCACATTTAAATAAAAGTTGTTGCATGATATTTGTTCATTAAGAGTATAAATGATGGTGCTTCTGCTTATGATGGTGTGATAACTCATTCAATACTGCAAATTTCTCAATAGGATAAGGATGAAATATGTGGATCTTTAAAACAACAAATAACTTTACGAAACTCTATCAAAATTTCGGTGAGTATAGAATTTGTTGTTATAAGTGAAAGAGTTTGTATAATGGTTTCGGAGCTCCAGCTATTTGAAATTTAAATTTTGAAGTTTCTAATATAATTTTTATTTTACTGCATTAACCAATTTTGGAATATTCTGCCACATACTTCGATGCATTTTTCAATTCTTGCAAGAACGTGGCTAGTTGTGTGTCTGAAGGCATCTTCACGTTCTATTATTTGGTTCACTGCATCTGTTAAATGTGCAATTAGCTCATCTCTTATATTCACTCTGACCTGTCTAAGCTTCAGTTGAAAGTGACATCACAGAAAAACGTCCTTTATCAGACATAGTACACAACATCGTATCTTTTGGCCTTTAATTTTTTTTTATTTTTTTTTTAATTTTGTCAAGTGGCTTTTCCATCTGCCAATTTTTTTTATTATGTCAAGGAGAAACTGCATACAGGAATTTTGAAATTTTTATACAGAAATTAATTCAAACTGTACTTCATGCGGAAGATGTCACTCTCAACTAGGGTGACCAACTCTTAACCAGGAAATTTCGGGAC
Source organism: Rhysida immarginata (assembly GCA_023313115.1). Taxonomy (NCBI): domain Eukaryota; kingdom Metazoa; phylum Arthropoda; class Chilopoda; order Scolopendromorpha; family Scolopendridae; genus Rhysida; species Rhysida immarginata. The sequence continues at coordinate 2,757,937 of JAHWFO010007316.1, forward strand.
AGCGCAAAAAACAAGAAGAAAGGAAAATATTTGTCGCAAGGAAGATGTTTTCAGTTAACGTGAAATTTCGGGACAAAAGGCATCCCGCTAGGATCAAACCTGGACCCGTCTAAAGGCCACAAACTTGGGACGTCCCAAAAAAATCGGTACAGTTCGTCATCCTATTTTCAACTATAGCTGAGGCAGGGTATAGTTTTATAAACCTCATGCTTTAGCCAACCCCTAAAGCAGAAATTCAAAGGAGTTAAGTCTGGTGATCTTGATGGCCAACTAAAGGTTCCGCTACGACCAATCCAGCGATTAGGAAAAACTGCATTTAAATTATCTACTTTAAATTATTCAATACTTAACCAATAGCTGTATTCTCAGTAACCATTAATAAAAACTACATATTTACGTAAACTTTTTTGACTTAAAATAACTCATTCTCTACTCATAAGAAATATTGGCCAACTTGGGACACCCTTATCTAGTGTGCCAATTTTATAAGTGATTTTTTCTCCCCCTTCAGCTTTCCAGATTAAATATTGAGTGACCAAAATTAAATGTGATGTAAAACCTTAATTGATTAATAAAGCAAAATTATTTACAGATTTTTAAATATAGTTTAATCCTCAATGTAAGTGCCAAAATTATAATAATGAAAATACAAAAAATTTATCAAGAGTCATTTAATATTCACTGGGAATATTGGAAACCCAATAGATAATTTTAGGATGCAGTTTGTTGTACTGGTATTAATTTTGGGATGTCAACTGCTGGTGGTCATCCAATTTTTTTTATAGGTCTAAGGACTGCTTCACCAGTAGATGATGACATGATAGTCACTACTTTGACACAGTATAAAAATTAAATTAAAAACAAATGTAAGTATAAAAAATAATAAAGGTACATAACTATTTTTAAAAAAACACGAGGCCTTTCGGTCCTTACAAACAAGGACCTTCATCGGGTATTTATTGAAAGTAATACTGGCATTCTCGTCAGAAGAAACAGTAAAATTAAAAAATTAATATAATCAACATTGTTACACCTAATAATACAAAAAAGAAAAATGGTAATTATAAAATTTCCCATTTTTATCTAATAAAAAATTGTCGAGCTAAGCATTGATTTGATTTATTTATATCCATGTAATAGCTTTCTTTAAATATAACCAGGGGGGGGGGGGGGGGTAAGCCCCCCCCCCCCCCCCCCATCATTTGTTCTTGGTATAACGTTTTAGAAAGAAGATAGTTTTAAAATAGTTTTGATTATTAAGATTTATATTTCTAGTGCAAAACATGATGAGATAATTGTAAGAAGCAAATTTGTTCGTCGTTTTCAGACTTTATTTAAAAAATTCTTGGAAGGAAAAGATCTGTAGAGTCGAGTGAAGCTGGAAGCGCCCGATTAATATTTCTATGGCGGCTGCTTAAATTAATTTTCCCGCGTTTCACGGCCCACGTGACCGAGCCAGGGAAGAGCACTGCTCGTCTGATAATGGAATTCGCTTTACCTCTTCTGTTTATTTATTTATTTATTTATTTCGCCATTCCGTTATCATCTGCACAAATTCTATTCATTCGTTTGTTTGTTTCCCCCCTCGATAATTTGCTCGCCGACGTCATCGTCGCGCTTGCTGGTGATAAAGGACTTGACCCCTTTCTGGGTTGGTATTGCATTCATTGATCGGAGATAGAAAAGGAAGTTCGCCCTGTCTACTCAGCGCAGTTTTTGCCACTGAGAAAAAGAGCACTCCTTAACGTCATTGAAGATATTCTTTCAGCAGGACCACCATCTAGGGATGCCTATGAAAGACGGGGGCTACGAATTATAAACAAAACTTAAAAAAAAAAAATGCTTGTTTTTGGCATCATCGAAGTGCAGTAAAAATGCTTTGATTTGACAAAAGCAATTTCTCCTCTTTTGAACGAGAGAGGGGGTGAAAGTGAAATTCAAGTTGAGTTGGCTTCCGCTCTAGCGACGAGCGCGCGGCTCTCGTATTTCTCAGAGGAACTCGAAGCCATCACTCTCTTGTCGAGATTGGAATCGCAGTTCATCGAAATCGACTAAAATTTCCCATAAAACACACATCCATGGTTCTCTCATTGTGCGTGAACTGCCAATGGCCTTGTCGATCGACTTTTGACCGTGGGGGGTTGGAAAGCCGCTCCCCCCGTCCCCCCCCCCCCCCGCCCCTTGAGGCCTCTGGTGTTTTTTTTTTTTTTTTAATGCATATACAGTTCAGTTTGCATTTAAAGATAAAGAAAAGAAAATGCCCCCGTCCAATGGTCCTCCTCCTCGTCGTAGAAGGGCGTTCGTAACGTTTTGTTGGTTCAACCAACTTGCTTGTTTTCCGTGAAAAGGTGTCGAAACCCGATCGTCATCCAATGCGAGCTCCGGTAGCTGAAGCCACTAGGTCTATCGGAAGACTGAAATCATGGACGTTCTCACAAATCCCTCGTTGTTCCCCCACCCCCACTGTAATTCCTTATCCCTCGTCATTGTACCAGATTTTCACATGCGATGAATTTTCACCAAACGCACATCATCGAAACCCAAGAACTAAAGCTGAAGTGCTGTCTAGAGTTAATTTCGAGAATTTTTTTTACTCGAGTTGTTTACATTCTTTTTCCTCTTTCAGTTTAGTATTGAATAGTTGAAGAATTACCACACCCGTTTCGAAGGACTTGATTTTTTTCCCTACACTTTATTAATAAACTCGTTTCGTAATAAACAATCGGAAGCATTAATATACACAAAACTTGAAAACGCGTATTTTCCTATTTGCCACTCCATCCAATGGTGAATGTGATAAATGTTTATGTAATCGTGTAATTTGTAGTTTAATAGATGCGTGAGTGGGTGGATGAGGTAGTTTTTGGAATCTTTTCCTGTAAGTGAACTATGGCGTGATTTTAATTTTCGTAAATAAATAAATAAATAAATCCTATTCATGTATTTGTTATTACTGTAATTAAAATTTATCAGAAGTTAATCAAATTGAAACATTGAGGTGGAATTTATTATAATGAACCTCAAATCAAAAACAAGAGCTAAAATTCAATTGCATTTATTAAATTAAACTAAAATTAAATTATTTATAATTTGATTTTTATGAAATGTCAATATAAGGTTTCGTAGATGTTTATATGTTTCAAAATAACAATTTTAATTACGTTGGGGAGACGATTTCAATGATAATATTCTCCAAAATCAAATTTAAAAATCTGAGTAAAGACCTCAACAATAAAAAGAAAACAGAAAAAAATTAAATAATTGTTAAAAAATGTAGTAAAACCACTACAAAAATTAAAAATTATCAATACATAAAATCTAAATTTCCAAAACGGCATTTAATTACATTGCATGAAGTCTAAATGTGGAGATAAAATTTACGTCCCATTCCAAAAAAAACTTGGAATACACAAGACTTTTTTTGATGGTGGTCCATGAATAGATAATGTCCACAAACGCCGAGCAATTCTAAAGAGTTCTCCAAGAACAGTTCTGAAAAGAACTTTTGAAAATGATCCGGAAAACTTAGACGAAAACACCCAATATCCTACGTGATTGCAGTACTTTTTATTGTTTGGGTTTTTACTCAAATTCTTAAATTGATTTTGGAGTATATTCTTATCATATGAATGTATTCATGAATGAATGCGTTCATATGATTTGTATTCATTTACTTAATTTTACTTGGACGTCTTACTTAATTTTTGATGTCATCAGTGTGGACTTCGATGATGTTCTTTTCCACATTGAAGCCATCTAAAATTCAAGTAATAATTAAGAAAGGGAATAAAAATCGTATGGGCTTCTATGAGACCTTCTTTATATTAACATTTCTTGCGTGATTGTGTGTGTCTCATTCTGATGAAATCAATTTCTCAGCGTTCGTGTTGCGTTTGCCGAAATAAACGTGCGCGGCTGCTGCAATGCTGCAACAACAAAATGAGTGAGCCAACTCGGTGGCATAGAAGAGGAGAAAAAAGGCCAACAAATACATTTCTAAATAGCTTATTGTTGAAAGTTTATTTTTCAAACGTATTGTTTAATTATTTTCTGTTGAATAAACGTTAAAGAGAAGAAGAAGGGACACCAATCTGTTGTTGGTCGTTATTTTTTCGCCCTTTTCTTATTAATAAGGAACGTTTCGACAAGCTTCTAATAAGCGATCAATGGATTTGCTTATTTTAGGAGATGTAACAGTGAATGAAATAAATGTGGGAAAAAAATGTTTGTTGTTGTTTGGACAGTTTTTAAGAAAAGTGATGAGATTAAAATTTCAAATTGTGCGCGCAAATAGGAAACGAGTGAAAATGGTTGTGTCGATTTCGCTGTGGGAGCGTTTGTCGTTGAGTACATTGGAAAAGTTTATGAGTTTAGTGCCCGTACCTCTTACGGGAGAGGGTACTGAACGAGATGGCGAGCATTTCGTACGTAAGGGGTTAAAGGAGTGAGAAGGCGTATTGACAGAAGCGTCGTGTTTCGAACCACGTGTAATTTGTTTTGCCCGGAAAGTCGTGACCCTTCCCACAATGCACCGCTCAAGGGTAGTACGCAAGCTCTGTTGTAGCCGGTGTCACTGTAACATGGCGGCGAATTCGCCAAGTATTTGAATCGCAGGAAACATTGTTGGGCGTCTATCGGGAGAAAGAGAATGTTTAAATGATTCCCAGGAATGGCAGATCCTAGACGGATACCCATTACGACGGTTGGACCCTTAAAGAAAGACAAAAAGCCGAAGGAGAACGCTCCGACGCTGCGCTTCAATCTCGTGCTTCTCGAATCCAACGACAAAACATGTCCGGAGTTCAACTACAGCGATTTACTGAAATCAGCTCGGGTAAGGCTAGGCTAGTGTAGCACACACAAGCACTCGATTTGCTTGCCATTGGTTTTTTCCTCTCGTCCAGTCTCTCTTGCCAGTCCCCTTCCTCTGCGATTGCGCTTGCTAAACGGTTGTCACGCTGGCAAGGGGAACCAGTTAGCGTCGCGCACCTCTCTCTCTCTCTCTTTCCGCGAAAGGGAACCTCGGCTCGGTTGGCGATCGACCGACCGACCTCCCCTTGCCCAGCTTGCCTCGCTCCGTCGCCGACTCAACAATGCGCTCTAAGGTGGGAAAAGTGCGGGGCCGCTTGACAAGCCCGAGTTCCATCTCGAATTTCCCCAGCTCAATGCTGCTCGGATAAAGGACCGCCATGTTGAAAAAGGGGACAAAATCGGCTTCTTGTTGTTGTTGGTTGTTGTTGGGTTGGTTTCGCGGGGAACCAGGCTACCTGGCCCGTTGGCATCGCCTCTCGCCGCTCCGCGTACTGACCACTCGAGCAAAATTTGCTCCATTTCGCCTCAAATGTTGCTCTTGCGCTTTTAATTTGTAGCAACTTTGGAAAAGAGCGAACCCTCGTTTCTTAGTAGCATTTTCGCAGGAATTCATCATTCATCAACACTCGCATTTATTAGCATTGTTGAGTGTGTTGTTGTGTTGTCATTGTGTTGTTCGTGTCATAGGGAGGGGATTTTTAGACGATGACCTTATTAGGATTCCTACTCCGTAACGTAGGAATAAAGTTTCGGTTCTGTCATTTTTCGCCTCCTTATTAATAATAAACAACACAACAACACAAAAACGAAAAAATGTTGGGAAATGTTGATGCGCTCTGACCAGTTCTCTCGCCCGAAATTCTTTGCCTCTTGCTCCAGCATTTTTATTATTATCATTACCATTGCCATGTTAATTTTATTGCCATGTGGATGCGATTCTAGTCATCTTTTTTGTTTTGTTTAAATTCTAATTTTAATTTTTTAAACAAAAAAAAAAAACAAAAAAACTTTGATGATGGTTTCTAAGCAGGGGTGTTCGGGAGGGGGTTCCCAGTATGGGATTAGCGTTCGGCGGTGTGTTATCGGTGCGTGCGCTCGTCACTCATTTAAATATGTTAATAGCTTGGACTTCTATTCTAGTTTCTGTCGAGTGGGTGATTGGAAAAAGGAAAGAAAGAGAGCGGAAGCCATGACTGTGGACGGGCAAAGGGGAGAAGATCCTCTTAGCGGGCGGATGGGCAGGGGGACGAAAGGGAAAAAAGGGGCAACCACTCATCCACCAACTCGCCTCGATTCTTCATTTGGAATTGCGTTTCTGAGGCGATCGCCATGGCAAAGGGATAACAATGAACTTAAAAAGTATCGGCCTTGCATCGATCACTGTTTATTGTTGTTCAATTGGCGACGGCGACATTGGATGGAAGAGGGGGTTGTCTCGGAGTAGCAATCGCCGCTGGGGCATG
>JAHWFO010007316.1:2764221-2784562 GCA_023313115.1 Rhysida immarginata
TCTCTCTCTCTCTCTCTCTCTCTCTCTCTCTCTCTCTCTCTCCATTTATTCCTTTCTATCGCTCACTCGCCCTTTCCTTTCGCAGTAGCGAATCTTTTTATATTTTGCTGCGAGAAGAAAAGGAAAACAAATTGGCAGTGGTGTCGCCACGAATAACAAACGACTCCATGTTCACATTTACACGAAAAGAAATGCGAATAAAATACAAAGTAATAGCAAAACAAACATGACAATTATTGCATAAACTTATTATCATTAAATTGTAATTAGAATGGAATTAATATAATATGAAGGGAAAAATTGATTTTTGGAAGGAAATATCAAAATTAATTTTTCAGTGTAGTGTTGTTAACGATGAAATAAATCCGTGGACGAATTAATGAGATGATTTAATTATTAAATTAATTATCAAAATTTTAATAAACGACCTCTGGAAAATAATTAATAATCCTATGATCGATTGTTATCATTATCATCGTCATGATAATACGAATAACAAATTGTAGAAGAGTTGATTTTTATGAATCTATATGAAAATCAATTAATAAATTCTGGAATGTTGATCGAGCGCGCGTTCGTCACGGCCTGTCGTTGTGATTTGTGCCCGGGAGACCATGCTGTCGATCGGGAGATTAATAGACGGTTTTAGCAGTATTCGGATGTGCGTTTCTGAAAAAGAATGGAGTCTTTTGGGGATCTACTGGGAAAAGGGTCGGTGAACCCACTGGTGGCCGCCGCACTGCTTAACGGTTCTCTCTGGAGAGAAGGGAAGGGAAAGGGGAAAGGCTTTGATGGTGAAGGTGTAAAAAAGCAGATAAGAGCTGGCTATGTGTATGTGTTTACTTCCCAGATTTTTATTAAAATGTTATTCCTTTGTAGCTTTTAAATTTCAAGAAATGACTTTCTTTCTCCTCTCTCTCTGCTAACTCTCTGGCTTTCTCTTCTTTCTAAAGTCGAAGAAAGAAAGCAAAACGGCTCGAGCTGAGGGCGAAGGCAGAGCCAGCGATGTCGGCGAGAGACCCCATGCGTCTGGAGATGACCCCTTCGGAGATGACCAAGAGGACGAAAAGCTGAAGGCATTGGCCAGGAAGTTTGAAGAGAAATATGTAAGCTAAATTTAGAAATATAGGACTGCAAGGAGAATATTATTACTTTTAATATTATCAGTTGTTAAAAATAGAAACAGCAACATATTTACATTTTTAATTCATTCTATCACTAGGTGTTTAGAATTAATTCGAATATTCTATATTTGTTATTCCATTATTAATGAAAAAGTATAATTAAAATTACCATATTTATCTGAATATAACACTACCTAGAATCTAATAAAACCCCTACTTTTTGTACGACATTTTTGGAAAGAAAAAAAAAGTTTTTAATAAGGAAAAAAGATTTGCCATTTATTAATTTAATACAATTTAGATTAATAATTTGCATTGTTCATATTTAAAGTAGCATATGCTGTTACATTGTTCTCTTTCCAAAGAACATCATCTGAACAACCAATGTTTGACCATCCGTGAAAAGATTGTACAATGCATTTTGCGTTTTTTTGACCTGTGACATTGCTTATGTATGTGAATGTTATTATGCAAAGTGCAAAAAAATTAATAATGGCAAAAAACAAACAAAAAAAAAAAAAAGAAAGAAAAAAAAAGAAAAAATATTGGAGATAAAGCATTTCTTGAATCCTTTTATTATAGAATCACTAAAAATTCTTTTCAGAAAATCTAAAATCTACTGTCCTGTTAGTGGTACCAATGGCCTCTTTTATTTTGTTAGTTAGCATCATGGAAAGGTTTCCAGACATTATCAGCAACATTGTATTCTTGCTCCATTTAATTTTCGAATGTTTACAACTTGTAATTCTGAGGACATGCTGCCGGGAATGACATCAAGATCAATGTTGAATCTAACCTAACAAGGGGACGCACGGACATATGAGGATTGGGGCAAAAGTCATTGCAAATATTTTTTATCTTGAAGATACCAGTCCGGTTGGAAAATGTGACATATACAGACGAAAGGACAAGGTGTTAACTACATGTGTGGAAAATGAATAGCACTGAAATATCGTAACACACTAATTTATTACGGTAGTATACAGGGCAATATGGCCTTCACGGTTGCTCATCACTGGTTGACACACGTCCTTGCTGAAACTTTCCTACCCACCGTGCTACTGTACGGTATGGTAGGGCATTATTCCCAAGGGCTTCCACTAATTTACTGTGACATTCCATCGCATTTCTCCCTCGGAGAACGGCTATTTTGATGTAAGCGCGCTGCTCAACACGGGTTACTTCTATCTCACACGACACTCACCAACTGACTGATTTCTGCGCTACTACCAGCTATCACAGAGCCATCTGTTGTTCTGCATACACACTATGCCTGCAGAACTTCCACACGACACATATACGTTTGTGATCCGTTCACATATCTACAAGAAAAAAAATAGTTGCCATGACTTATGCCCCAACCCTCGTATAATCACGGATTTGGTTGAAATTTTAGGAGGTCAATCTACAATATTAATATACATGTACCTTCTGTGTAAAAGGATTTGAATCGATGGCCTTTCGTTTCGGAGAGAAAAAGTAAAATATTTTACGTTTATTATTGTAGTGCCAAATAAGCCAAGTGGGAAGAAAGATGTACAACTTAACAGCGGTAGCACAGTGGTTAACATCAGGCTCTATGAATATACTGCTCCATGTTCGATTCCTGTAGTATTGAAATTGTTTTTCATTTATTTCCCCATTATTTTTTCATTTTTTTTTTCACCATTATTACTTGTTTGCACTTTGCATAATAGCATTCACGTTCATAAGCAACGTCATAGGCAAAAAAAAAAAAAAAAAAAATGCGTTGTATAATATTTTCACAGACTGTCATCGCCGTAGCGTGTGAAATGAAAAGGAAACGATAAAGATCTATTTGCACTATCGATGGTCTATGCGCAATCGTCATTGTCATCCCCACATCGGATCGCCATTGACCATCTGTGAAAATAATGTACAATGCATTTTGCGTTTTTTTGACCTGTGACATTGCGTATGTATGTGAATGTTATTATGCAAAGTGCAAACAAACAATAATGGCAAAAAACACAAAAAAATGAAAAAAAATTGGGAAAAAAATAGAAAATTAATGGGGAAAAAAAGAAAAAACATTGCAATACTACAGGAATCGAACCTGGACCAGTAAATCCACAGAGCCTAACGTTAACCATTGCGCCACTGCTGTTAAGTTGTATATCTTTCTTCTCCTTGGCTTATCTGGCGCTACAATTGTAAACGTAAAATATTTTATTTTTTTTCTTCGAAATGAAAGGCCATTGATTCAAATCCTTTTATACAGAAGGTATATTAATATTGTAGATTGACCTTCTAAAATTTCAACCAAATCCGTGATTACATGTCCGTGCAGTCCCCTTATAAGATGTCAATGTTCAGCGTTTTAGATGGTTTTTCTGTTAAGAAAGTGATTTTTCTTCTCATTTGTACTAATCTTTATGTGCTGTTTATTAACTTTAACGTGATGTTTGTTAACGCAGGTGAAACTGAAACCTCTAATTCTCTGGTGTGCATATTTTTTTTTTATTTTCCCAATATGCAAATCTAATAGAATCCCAATTTTTTGCTTCCCTGAATTTAGGATAAAACCTTGTTTTATATTCAGGTAAATACGGTAAACAGACAAACATCAAGAGTGGCGAAAACATTTTTCAACCTTGATATTGTGCTGTGAAGTAAACATCATTAGTATAGAGCAGTGTTTCTTAAACTGGGGACCGTGAAAAATTCTTGGGAGCCGCAGAACATTTGGTGCAATCAAGATCTATAAATACAAGGTGATTATAATTAAAGTCCCTTTGTAAAAATGCTATAAAAAAACAACCATGAGTCCGAATGACTTCAAATTTGGACTGAGCATTCTTGAAGAAGGGGCATTTGATATGGGATAAGAAAAAAATAGTTCCAAAATTTATCACTAGATGGCGCTGTAAGCGGCATATTATGTACTGTATAATAAAAAAAAAATCATGTTTAACTTGTTTTAGTGTCAATTGCATTCCTTGACCAACTTTAATGTAAAAACATCATGCCAAAGCCGTCGTATTTCAATTCAAAATGTCACTTCTAGCTGAATCCGCTTCCGTTATGCCGCTTACAGCGCCATCTAGTGATAAATTTTGGAACTATTTTTTTCTTATCCCATATCAAATGCCCCTTCTTCAAGAATGCTCAGTCCAAATTTGAAGTCATTCGGACTCATGGTTGTTTTTTTATAGCACTTTTACAAAGAGACTTTAATTATAATCACCTTGTATATTAGGACGTGTTTATAGACCTTAAATTGAATATATAATACATATTAAGATATCCAATTAAGGGGGTTGTGTGGGCCCTTTGGAATTTTTAGGTGTGAAAGGGAGTCACGAGCCAACAATTTTAATAAACACTGATACGAGTACTTATTGATTAATTTTAGTCATTTTTTTTTTTGCTAATAATGGAGTCAAAAATGTTGAAATTACATTTTAAGTTTTTTATGAGGCATGCTTAAATATTTTGATATTATACGTACTTGAATTCCTCCTCCGTCCTGGTAAATTAAATGCATATTAGATTATTTAAATTTGTTATTATGTACTTAAAAGAAGTGTGGAAGTTAAAACTATCCTATTAATTGGATTTTTAAGAACAGGAAAAAAGTTTTTTTAATTGCATATTTTACTTTTATAGTAATTGGATTTTCTTGAAAGTTTTATTGTGAATATATTGCGTATAAATATGAATGCATTTGCAGTTGTTACAAATTGCCCTTGACTGTAAAATTATTCAGCATGAATAGCAATTTTAATTGCATCTTATCAAAGCAAATTTTTAATTGTGATAGCTCAATAATGAATTATGGCCTGCTAATTAATCTTTTCCCATTAAAAAATTATTTACCCCCACGTCTTTTATTACACTGTAATAGCAATTGCATTTTTTTTGATCAAACTTTTTATTTCTATTTAGAAATTATTTTAATTATCCCGAGTTTCTATATTACAAGTGTAATTGAAAAGTTAGAATATAAAGTGTCATTTAAATGTGACAAAAAATTAAGCATTAAAGATATCTCTTTGCAATAAAGAATATTCTCTTTGTCGGCTCTTGGCCAAAAATGCTAAGGTGCAGGTCTTATCGCTATCGAATCCTGCTGATTTCATGGATGTTTGTATTTGTCTCTTGAAGACAAAGCTAAGCATCAGTAAGTTATCCTCTGCTAGTCTAAATTCTAATTAATTACAATGGTTATTTAACATCCTCGACAACGAAAGGTAAAAGAGGAAGAGACAAAAAATATTATCTTTAATTGTTTCCGATACGGTTCACCACAGATTTTTATTGAATTTTACTTTAATTGAGAGGATGTTTTTTCTGCAGAGGATAGACACTTTATCACTAAAAACTTTAATAGCATAGCATGGGATTTTTTGCAATAAAGGATAGGAATTTGTAACAATCATAGAGGAATGCAAATAATGCCTGTAAATTACGTATATGTGAACATTTGGATTATGAACTTTCAGAGATATAAATGTGCACTTTCAATGAATTAACATTTATTAAATACGTGAAACATTTAAAATTGTAGTTTCTCTTCAGATTTTGCGACAGCAAGTAAATTATTTCACATACTGTATCTGGGTTTGTATCTGCTAACCCAAGCTATTATTTTTAACATTCTGTTACATGCTTCCAAGCTGTAAATGTGATCGTACTTTTGATTAAAAATGGTTCCTTTATTTAGGATTAACAGGATTGTTTTTTTCTTCTGAATATGTATAGATGTTTTCTATAGGAGTTGCATTGCTTGTTAGGTAACTTTGGCTAACTTTCTGACAGATCTTGTTTGCACCATATTTACTCGATTCTAAGGCGCCTTCGAATGTAAGGTGCATGCTGATTTTTGTGACCATTTTTGAAAAAAAAAAATATTCCTTGAATCAACTTTATAACTTTATTCAAAAATCAAAATCAACATGTTTTAGTGCAATATGTACTTATATCAGCAAAAAAGTGCGCCTTAGAATCGAGTAAATACGGTATGTTGCGGACTTAGATACAAAGATGGACATAGGCTGCAGATTATAATGCCTTAATATAAATTTTTTTGAATATGAGTGAGTTTATAATACAGGTTGTGCACAAATGATTGCCCCAGTTTCATGATTTTATTGTAGGTGTATTATTTAACATATAATCATGAAACTTTACAAGTACATAAAGCAACTCTCCTAGTTTGTTTTTTTTTTGTTTTTTTTGCCATATTACAGGTGCTTGATAATGTGCCCCTTTAATGACTCGGTAGATATAAAATCTTAAATTAGTGAAGCATGTCTCTGTCAATTTGAGCAAAAATCGGTGATATGAGCCAGGTAACAGCAGATGACCTGGTAATAGCAGCACAAACATGAGGTCCATCAAATACCCCCATACAAACAATTCATAAGGGATTAATTCAGGGGAGCATGGAGGCCATGGCAGCTTTCTTGATCATCATTTCCGATATGACCACTCATCAATTTTGCAGTAGTAACCCTCTAGTGGCCGCAAACGGAAACTTAGATCTGCCGGACATTTTTCAAAAAAAGTGGCGAGTTGCTCTTTGTATTTGTGAAGTTTCGTAATGATATGTTAAATAATACACCTACAATAAAATCATGAAACCAGGGCGATCATTTGTGTACACTCTGTATAATCGATAGCAGAATTTTTTCATGTATGTGATTTGATGTTGTCATCACAATCGAAGTAATGCAAAAATCTGGAAATGTTTTGTAAATTATGTATACCAGATGCAGGGCTCTTTTAAGAATGGCTCGCGTCTTTTTATCTGCAGTTCTGAAAATTTTTATTGCACTGGAATACTGGGTACAAGCTTAAGAAGCATGCTACAGAAAAATGCAGTATAATCTTATTTTCCACAGAAATTAGGCTAGAGGGTTTAGGTTTTTTCCAAAAATGTCAAAGATGAAACTTCAGTCTTTTTTTTTTTTTAATAAAATTTCAAGGCTAACTGGTCTAAATTTGCCTGAAAATACTTTGGTCAAAATTAATTTGGATTTGATAACAATGAATTTAGTTTTGTCTATCGTGACTTTAGCTGTTGTGTAAAGTGATTTGCACCTTCAGGTCATTGGACTTGATTTAATGTTAATTAATATGGTAATTGATGTAGGAAAGAAGAGACGAGAAATTTGTGAGCCATCTTAATCATAAAAAGTATCTTCTGTGAGTTTTCTTTTGAAGTTTGTCTTTGTTTACCTTAGATGTACGTGTTCATAGTCAGCTCTTTTGTCTATTATATTCCTCTTTTACCTTTTCATTGTTGAGGATATTAAATAACTATTGGATCTATTTGAAATTTAATCTAGCAGGGAATCGGACTACTAAGACTTGGCTTGGAAAGTTAAGCTTTTTAGTAATAGGACAAACAAACATCCATGGGACTATGAGATTCACAGTCTTTAAATCTGTGTTTAAATCTCATGAATAATATAGGGCGAGTCAAAATCTCATCACAGGGCAAGACATTTTTTCTGTGATGTCTACTGAATGTATCGTAATGTAAGATCTGTGCTTCAAAAGGTTAACTTTCACAGTTTAGTTTCCACGCAGTGTTTTCACTTTCTATCGCTGAAGGTCAGCAGCGAGCGGTTAAAGAAAATGGCATTGACTGGAAAATTGAGATCATTCTATGCGCTTGACTGTCATGCAAATAACTCTGTTTTTAGTGTTCAATGGCGTTAGTGATGCGCTGTTATGTGTTTGAAGTAAACTTTGAACGTTTACCTTTCATAGCACATGTCTAACAAAACCATAAAATCATTAGATTTCATAAAGTAAACTTCTGAAATCGGGTCCATCATTTTGGCTTGCCCTGTATATTTTCATGAGATTTCACATTGTATTATTAATTGAAGTTTCATGTCACATTAAAATTTTGTAAAAAGTTGTCAGAAACAAGCAAAAATTAGACAATCCAAAAATATAAACACCTGAAGGGTTTATGTAGTTATGAATTTATAACTAAAAATTAGAATCTGAAAATTGAGATTTTCAAATATAAAGGAGATGCTGCTGTAACTGTAATGTTCTCAATTGTTTCAATAGCTACATTTCTGTACGTTCAAATTTTAGATATGATCAGCAGTATTAAAATAGGAAAACACTATCAAGTGCTTATTTTTAATGACTGTTTACCTTCGTTCTCAAGCGCTCTATTCAATCATTTGTGATATTTTTTAGAAGTCCAATTAGTGGATAAGAGTGCAGTGTTCATAGAAAAACTCACTATGCTTTCATATTTTGTTCTGAACACAGTTATTTATTATTACGAATCCATTAGTATAATCTGCAGATTTATTTTAATCATTTATTTTTTATGATAATGAATAACTGTGTTAAAGGAGAAGAATTCAATAGACTGTATGTAAGACCAAATTGAAAGTCAACAGAGAACTTGAAACCTAAGGGGAAAAATATCTATTCTTCTTTTACCTTTTCGGTATTGAGGATGTTAATTATTCCACAGTGAAACCTCCCTGTAGGAGCATCTTCTTAATGGTATCCCTCACCACACATGGAGCCAATTTTTTTTTCACCGAATTTTTCCCATTGATTTAACACAAAACAAACCTCCATAACAGAACCAAGGATCCCAAGAAACTGGGAGACAATGAACCTCTTTATAGGGATCATCACCAGTCAATCAAAAAGCAATTTATGGAATCAACATGAAAGTTAATTCTGGTCAGTGGAGCTATACTACAGGGAAAGGCAAAAGAGCTTAGTTTCAGTGACTTTCTGCTAGCAATGGGTGGCTGGAATAATTTAGGAAAAGGTACTGGATTATTTTTAGGAGTATCAGTGGAGAAAGTGGTGATGTTTTTCCTAACATTATGGAAGACTGGCAAAACAGGAATAAGCAACAGATTTTGAAATTTATTAAGAAAAGCAAATTGGTGTATTTTCAACAGCAGATAAGCAACACTTCGGAGTTAGGGGACCTGCATTTTGAGATCACCTCTAAAAATAAAAAGGACTACTTAGCCCTTTTCTCGTCGGTGGTCTGTTTAGGGAATTTCCATTGCCTACAGAGTCCTGCTTGGTCTTCCAAGCCTATTAGTAAAGGGAAAAACCAAAATCCATGCCTTGAGTGGGATTCGAACCCACGATTCGCTAGTTTCGAGAGAGCAAGACCTGTGCCCTATTGCTCTCAGCCATGGAGAAAAATTTAAAAAATAAAATAAACGAAACTTTCTTTGCCCTCACCTTCTCCCTCTACATTCAAACCTTGTATATTGACATGGTCAGTGGTTTCAGATTCAATTTAAACTTCAATTTAGTCTATTCAATAAAAATAGACTTCAAGGCAGGCAAACAAAGAGGCAGGCTATGTTTCCACTGACAAAAAGAGGAAAGAAAATTCCACAGCCTGGATTCGAACTAGAAATTTTCAGCTCTTCATGCTGAATACACTAACCAATTGCATCACTGTGGACATAAAAGCATTATACTCTCTACATTTCCTTAGGGCTGGTTAGAGCAGTTACCTGATTTGCAGGTTGGCGCTATCTTTCCTAATGGTGTAATATCCATTAAAGAATATCTCAAGAATGGTTGACTAGGGTTTATCCTACATCTCTTCACTTCGAATTGCCTTAATAAATATAAAGATTAAAATATAATTTTCAAAATTATATCCATAATTGAATCTGTAATATATATTATACACTATATTTTTACAAAAAATAATAACATGGAAAAGATGATTTAAAGTTTAAAAACTGGTAAAAAAATAAATGTATAAACATTCCAACATTTTGTAATCTAACAAAAGAAAAGACTCTATTCAAGTCCAGTTTCTCATGTGATTGAGACAATGAAAATTGCTGTAGTGAAACCATCGATAATCTCTATGCACAAATTTTGAATTTTGCGTAAATGTTAAACATACGAATCACAGTATTTAACTTATACAGTTAGGGGCTGGATGCGGGATCTAAGTTTCACAGTTTTGAGATAACTCCGACCAGGAAACTTTTTTGTGATCGCGAGCAACCAAAAAGAGGCGGAGCTTTGCACTTGAGACTCACATGCAATGCAAAAAACAAATTCTTGCAACTAATAGTGACATTATTCTGATAACGTTGCAGGATCCCAAGAACTCCTGCAATATGGCAGCTTTTTACTATAGATCCTCTTCTGCGTAAAAAAAAAAAAAAAGTTTAAGAAAAACTTTAGAATTTTGGGTACAAAAATGACTATAAAGCATCAATAACAATTAATAGATTAGATAAATAAGTTAGGATGGGGTGAAAGTATTTATTATTTTCTTTCATTTGTAATAATGAGCCTTCACGATGGCATAAGTTTACTTTAGCATACGTTTGATCATTTTAGCAACAAGTATTTTTTAAAATAAGATATATAAATCCTTCGTATATTTAAATATGCTTACAAATGTCCTCGTAGCCTAAGTAGAAATTTGCTGTTACTTTTTATTTTATTTAAATTTTTAGTTTAGTACTTTAATAAAATATGAAACTGAATTTTGAAATGGGACTCCCAAGCAAAGTAGATCAGAGTCAAGGAAGATAAAAAGAACTTTCAGGGTCTTCATATCATGTGACTAATCCCTTGAACAGTAGAGGCAGAGCCCTGAATAAAACACGTGGATCCCTTCCCAAGCAAATTATAAAATGCTGTGATTGGTTAAAGACCAAGATAATCTCAAAACCAAAATTTTTTGCTTGGATTGTGACATTGTAGCCTGCGAACTGCTTCCTGCATCACATTTCGTTAGGTCTGGTAAATCAGCCCTCTGGTAGGCACTCTCGCAAGCAAAAGCCTGGTAACTGCTAGAACTGTAACCTGTATCATGGCCTAAAACAATGAAAATACTGTAAAAAATGTAAAAGATAAAGAGGTTTTTCTGTATATTTTTATTTCTGTATATTTTTATTTCTCGCGATGAGACAAGAGGATAGCATTTTTACTGGGTTTTTGGGCTCTAAAAGTGGAATCGCATTATAGTAGAAGATTTACGGTATATAAAATGGAATTTCTTTAAAAAAAAAAAAAAAAGGGAATTTATATCTTGTTTAAGACAAAGCAATCTTTTTCTGATACATCAAGACACATAATGGCTGAATGTAGTTTACTAGCTGTTAGACAATGGTTTCATGAAAGAACTTTCCACTTTCAAAAGATAAGAGAGTTACATATGCCTAGTAGGTATGACAACGTGAGCAGACGAAATTTCAAACATGCTTTGAAGGACAGTTTCAAAAGTCCTGTCAGCATTAAAGTTGGCCAGAAAAAAAATAAAGCTGATCTTCATTAAAATCATATTCCATATGTTATAGAAGAGGAGGTGGGTAACATCTTAGTAATTGTATTCAATTTTCAGTGAAGGATATGAAATGAGTTTGACTAAAACATTCTCATGCATGAAATTCACACTGATCTGGTGTACAGGGTGTTCCAAAATATTCTTTACAACTTTGATCACGTATATTTCAGAAATGGGGATAGGTAGAAAGGTGTGATTTGCAGTATAATGTTCAAACACCTAAAGTTTTGTTTTTGGTGCCCTCCTCACTGGACCTTGATCGTTAGGAAGGCTTTGGATGATACATTTCCAGGTCGCTGGATTGGCAGAGGAGGACCCATTTCCTGGCCTCCAAGGTCTTCAGACATAACCCCATTAGATTTTTTATGGGGGGGGGGGAGAGCTTTGTGAAGGATACTGCCTACCATACCTTGTCTACTTTGTTACACAGCCTTATACAGGGTGAATACAAAAGTCTGAACCCCCCTTTTATTTTTTGAACCGAAGCAGATATGTCAATTTTGATGAATCCAATGAATAGGAAATTGCGTCAAAAATCGTAGTTGATGCAGGGCAGTTGCCACAATGGGCAGCAGTGTGAGTCCCGCCTGCCACTTGTAAAGACAGCCCACCACTAAAAAAGGTCCAGACGTTCTAAAAATATTAAGCATGGCCATGAAAATTCTTTTCATTATTTCAACTGGTTTCAGCTGAACTGTGGATCATATAGTATATTTCATTCAAAAGCTACATACCGTACGGTACATTATAGGTCTAGATGCCCACTACTCAGTATTGTCTAGCTTCTGCCTGGTTGATGTAAGCTCATGTCTATACTTGGATATCATGTACGTGTATAGACATTTCCCGACTTACAATCGTTTGAGTTAGATATTTTTAGAGACATGATGATTTGTGAGACAACGGTAAAGAACCTAAAAAAGGAAGGGGGAAAAATACGAGAAAGTTTGAATTGAACGATTTGATGGCATCAGCATAATGCTAGTCAAGCATCACAGCGATCATATGCCTCAGACTGCCGTGAAATTCGTGCTCTTATTATTTGGTTCATACAGAAATGATTGACTCCCATCATAAACTAACTGCATATGACAGCAAAACAACAAGAAATCTACAGCAGGGGTCTTGAGATATGTGAAATACACAGATGGCACTGCCAGCTAGTTATAGGATTAAGGTGGGTGGTTGTTGCTGTCAATACATGCATAAACAACAAAGATGGAAGGTGATTATCACGACCAGTGACGGACGGTCTGGTTTTTGTGGAAAGAAGCAGTTTCAGGAGGTGATATCCATCGTCATATGATGTGTATGTATGTGTGTGCATGTGTGCGTGCGCTCGTTCAGAAAAGGCACCATCAAGGCAAATTGTGTTCCATGGTTAGCCAGGTTCAGCAGTGGACAAGAAATTGCAGCCAAAGATGCGATCACAGGACGACCTTCAACACCACATACAGCAGCAAATGTGGATGCCATATCGTGTTTTATTATGGTGAACAGGCATATAACATTTGATGAGCAGCAGAACAAAACTGGGAAGTTGCAAGCTATTGTCCATAGATGGTGCACAAATCTGGAAACTCCCGGGCAAAAGTGCATACATTTGAATGGGCAATACACTGCAATATGTCTAATAGTACAATATACAATATAGTACAATATACAGCTTTTGTGAATAAATTATTTTCCATTATTTTCCACCCTATCACTGCATTTCTGTCAATCACTTCTGTACGACCTTATTATGCCTTTTGGCATTAATGACTTTTACATAATATTATTATTGGAATAATGGTTTAAAAATGTCCATCAGTGCCTCCTGTTGCTAGTGGGAGTGAAAAGAAAAGCCATCACACTTGAAGACAAACTAAAAATGATATTGAAGCATGATGGTGGGCTACAAATAATGGAGCATGTTTTTATTTATTTTTTTTATTATTTTCAACAATATTTTTGCGTTCAGAAGGGCTTATCAGTCAGTCAGGGAGCATCTATATATTCTTTGCTGCAACATTTGGGCTTTATAGTGCTGGGTTTAAACATGCTAATGCTCCAGTTTTTTGGATTTAATTCTGATAATGTTCAGTGGAACAATTTAGAATGAGACCAACCTTATCCTCTAATCGTGGAATTGATATTCATTTTTAGCAGATCCAGGAAATTCCCAAGAATTCATCCTAGCCTAGCCTAACCTAACCTAACCATAGCCTATAATGATAAGAGAAAGTCTACCCATTTTCCCTTCCTCCATTGTTCCCAAAAATCAGCTGCAAATAGCAGGATTTTACACTGCCTAGCAACAAAATTTAACGTTGTTTCAGTTGTTTCATAGGGAAAGCCTGCCCATTCACATTTCGATTAAAAATCACTTTATGAAAAATCAAGTAACCCTTATTTAGTTTTAACATTTTTCATATTCGACAGCATAAGCGATGCTAACATTGTTACATTTTGTTTCCAGGCAGTGCTAAATTCTGCTGTTTGCGACTGATTTTTGAGACGCTGTATGAACAATGGAAGAAGGCAAATGGTCAGGCTTTCTCTTATCATTGTAGGCTATGCCTTAACATAGGTTCTAAGCTTGTCGAAAATGGGCAGTACACAATTCTGTCATCTGATTAATAAGTTTCTATAGGTGTTTCATTATCATTGTCTTTTCACCTATATATTGAGATATATATTGTTAAAAACTTGCACTTAAATGGCTTGAATTACATTATATCAATTCAGACAAATTATTTATGCATATTAAAAGCATTTCATTTTTTTTTTTTCAGGGACCTGCACTGGGCAAAAAGCACAGGAAGAAATTAGGAAGGATTGAAGATTACATAGACTTAGGAATGGGCTATGATGAGAATGACCCATTCATTGACAATACTGATGCCGTAAGTTTTAATAAATTAAAATTACTTTGATTTTTTTAAAATTCTAAATTATTACCATTCTTAGATATTTTTATCTATTTCTTTTTATAAAAACAAAATATTTATAAAGTTCTTCAAGTGTTAATGAAACAAAACTTTTAAATAAAATATCAGCTGTAAGAATCGGAATAATAGATCTTTATAAGAAGAGCGTGGATGTTAAGATGCTAAAAAATTGAAAAATAGGCAGGCAGAAAAAGGCACCAAAATTAATTTTCAAAACTGAAACTTTGCTGATTATAAGTTGAGACAATTTTGAAAATAGAAAAACTTTTTTCTGCATCAATGATGACACAGGAGCAAAACAATAACAAGGAATAACGACTGGGACATTATTTCTATTTCATTGCTAATCTCTCCTGCAAGAATCCTAGCAATATATTTTATCAGGATTTCCAGAAATCACTTTTTTCACATTTTTGTTTGATGGCAGCCCTTTTAATACTTGGATACATACATTGGATATTGATCAATATTGCCTAAAATGAGTTTCAACTAAAGTAAACGTACACTATTTCTGTTGATTCTTTCATTAAAGTGAAAAAGTCTCTTCTAAAATGATCGATAGGCTTAATAAATTAAAAAAAAAAAAAAAAAAAAAAAAGGCATTTATGACATATAAACATTAAAGAGGCAAAAATATGCAAATATGGCCTTTTGCCTTATAATGTTCAAGTCCTACTTATAAGAAAGTGACATTCACACTCTTACATCTGGTATTTTATTAAGCTTTAGGTCTGAAGAGAATACTTTCAAATAACCAACATCTATGACACATTCAGCATTTATACCATTTTTTCTTGATTTTTTTTCTTCTTCTACTGCTTGTAGTATGATGAGCTTGTTCCATCCACTCTTACAACTCAATTGGGAGGATTTTATATAAATTTAGGAAAACTTAATTTTAAAGAAGTACATTCTGATTCGTCAGATGAAGAAATTCTAGATACTGAAGTCAAGAAACGAGTAAGTAATAAATTTTTTAAGGTAAATGAACTTTTTCTTAATTTCCATTGTTACTTTGGAAATCAATATTAATGAAAATAACAACAATAATAATAAATTGCACTGTGATTGGCAGTCATTGGCCTCGTAGATAATAGGATCATATTCTGTTTGAAGAGGAAGAAATAAGGGGTGTTCTAAAAAGGATTCAATAGATCAGCCAAATTTTCTTGAAAACTGTAAACATAACATGAAAATTTATGAAACAATGTCAGGCATATGGCCATCTGCACTGACAAGGGAAGCCCTCGAACATGTATGTCACAGATTTCTACCAAATTGAAATATGTTACTCATTTGAAGCTACTATAGATGCTTGCGAAATTGTTTCTTTCAAAATAAACTGCGAAAACGAAAAAATTTCAGCATACATAGCAGTTAGGCTATGTGGGGTTCCCTTGTGAGTCTGCATTTATTCAGACACTCCTCAGTATTCTAAAACCTAAGCATAAACTGAGGATAAATAACATGATGGAAAGAAAGAGCCTCTTGTCCACAATAAAAGAGGCTCTTTCTTTCCATCACTTAATATTGCACTGTATATAATTTTTTGTTACAAGTTCAGTAATTATAGTAAATACTTTAAAGTAATTATATACAGATGGAATGTACCTCAGGTTCATGAAAGTAAATTTGACCACTCAGAATCATGATGAGTTTTTGTAGATCCTAACAGAAATTCTATGCAGATGTTGGCATTCAATGATGACAGCCTTAGTGGATGCCAATGCTGAAGTCTCTCAATGCTCAATGGTGGTAAGATGACTATTTAGTGGATGCCAAATGCTGGAGTTCTTTTCCCAGATGGTAAACAATCTCTCACAGTCAGATGTGGTGGTAAATTTTAAATTAAATGGAACAATGATACCATTATGGCTCCAATATAAGCCGGCCTCGAATCTAAGCCAACCCTTAAATTTTCATGGTGTTTTGTAGGGAAAAAATTTTTTATGTGAAAAGCAAGTTTAGTTACTAAAAAAAATTAATAAAACAACTCCACAAATAATTAATTCAATAAAACATTTTGTTTTGGAAAAAAAGAAGTGGTGAATAATAGTATTGTAAATATTTATCAAAAATATAAAACTCAAAAATTAGAAAAACACATTCGATTTAATTATTCACTCCAAAATTGATTATTTGATTATTTTAGTGATTATTTAATTATTCACTAAAGTTTCATTTGATTATTTTTTTAAATTACATTCTGATTCCTTCGATGAATCTTTCTGAATATTAATTGTTTGTCCATCTTTAGTCGTGTTCATGATCTCAATTTATTACTGTATCATCTCTATTTAATAAGTAAAAGGTTTTCCATAGTTTGAGAATTTTTATTAAATTCACACAGTAAAGCCTTGAAAGATGGTGTCAGTGAACGTTAGTGTTTGCCACACGGGCTTTCGTGACAATGTTTTTTTTCCATTGTGAATTTATTAATAAATAAACTGTATTTGCTCTTAATCATGCCCCACATCGTGTTTATAATTATCTAAAATAAAGGTAATGTAATATGAAGAGATAATACAATAACAGGGATGGATGAAGGGGAAGGGGATAACAGTTTTTCTTGGAAAGTTAGGGAACACAACTCTCAAAATTTATCCATGAAATTAACCTCTTCCATGCTTTTATTCCATCTAGGAAGGATTTAGGATATCCTGCAAGATTTTTATATTTCAATCATTGGGATTTCAACAATATCTAATCATTTATTGATGATCTCGTTTTTTTGCACATCCTTATTACAATATAGTCCCAAAAGTATATTCATGCACATCTTTCACAGTAATAAAATATCACGCACCTTAAGTGATATGTGATTTAGAAAACTGGCATGAAACCCTGAGTAAAAGTTAGCTTTAAAAATTAACTTTAATCAAATTCTTCTTGCACACTTAGGCTTATGCATACTATGATTTATACTTTCAAAAAAAAAAAAGTTAGCATTACTTTATAATAATTCTACTTTCTATTTTTGAACTTGGTGAATATTTTATATATAATATAACTGATTAAACCAATACAGTAGATGTGTTCTCCAAAACCTACTATATTAAATATGTGATCATGTTATTTTTGCTTTTGAAAATGCATCTGAAGTTGTTCTGCTTTTTTGTCAAGGACTTTAATATTACTAAATTTTTTTTTCTTTAGAGAAGTTGTAAAAGATGTGCTACAGTACATACTGTGATTGAAATATTCTCAAATTGCTGTATCCAGCCTGCATGCATAACCGCCAAATTCAGCTGTATAAAGAGCTAGTGATATTGAGTGCATTTGCTTAATATGTCTGTCTGCGCTTTTACCAGATATAAAATTATCAAAAATTAAATGAATGATTGTTGATAAAATGTTTTTTATTGAAATGGCCCTATCTGTATGTCATTTGGATAGTACCCGATTGATGGTGGTGCAATAGGTTGTGAAATTAAGGAACCTGACTCATTACAGTAGAATCTTGAAAAATCGAATTCCTCCCTGATTTGAATTGTCAGTCTATTCCCATCTTCTCAGGGGCTAAAACCTCTATAATTGGAAGTAATATAGAACCTCCATAAATAGATTTTTGGGGAGGAAAGTTAACCTCTTAAAGATCAAAGTCAACGCAAATAAATTCGCCCACAAATCAAATTTAGTCAAATTGGACGTTATAAATCGAATTTGTCAGTTTATCTCTTCTCTAATAGAAGTTTTTATAAGCGGTTTTCATTTCTAACCAGTTCAGTAGAATTTCCGCCATTGGAACCTCACACTATAGGCAAGACGTCCTGTTGGCTTGCTGCAAACTTACTTTAAAATCTAGTGGTGCTACAAGCAATGTTTTCTACCCTTTTCGCAATTGAAAGAGAAATAGATGTGCAGATGCTTCATACTAAAAAAGAAAGTTACAATTACAAATCTGTTTTAATTATAAATAGCTTTGTAAGTATGGTACATGATTGTGTATAATGTAAATAAATTTCTTTTTTCATTGAAATAATTTGCTTTGTTGTAATTCTATATGATTAGTCAAATTTATACAAGGCCTGTATTATTCGATTTTTATTTTAACCTTGATAAAACGAAGGCCTCTATAAATGGAAGCATTTAGTTATTCTGTTGAGATCCTATTTATCGTAATTCTACTGTATGTTGCAACTCAGTATGTCAAAGTCAGAAAAATGTGGACTAAAAGAATCGTTATATAATGGTTCTCTATTGTATTTTGTTAAAAAAATTCCAAGCCTTCAAATCTCCATGCAAGATTTGTGAAATTCATAAATTGTTTTGAAAATCTCCATGTCTTTTGTATCACATGGTTCTGTATTTTATTTGTATCCAGTGTACGTTTTTCCTGAATGTCTTGCCCGAGGACGACTAGAATTTTTTCAGGAAGAAAATCCTGAGATCACATACTTCTTCGGAAGGGAAATAAAGCTGTTGATCCCATGTAGTTGTTTGCCGGCTGCACGTTAAAGAACCCTTGTGAGGCAAAATTTGCAGCCCCTATAACTCCGTCCTAAAAATGGCCATAGCAGTTGAAAAGGACATTAATACCAAATAAACCAAACCTGAATGTCTTGCCATGATTTATTTATTTTTTTTGACGTTGTGTTTAACAGTTCTCATGACTGTGTATAGATCAAAGGATTTATGCCATTAGAGAGTAAATAACTTGTGCCAAGTTAAAACTTGTGAAAAATGTTGTGGCCAACCTGCCATCCAGATTTGTGGCTTGTTCTTGACCACAGTTTATGGTGAAAAAGGATCTTGTGATTGTATTAATAAGCACAATATTGCAAAAAAAGACCAAAAATATATTGAAATTGAATATAGGTTTCTCAACTTTCCTATTTTTAAGTGACTCAACAATCCTTTGATAATAAAAGAAAAAGTTCAGTACAGTAAATAATCTGTAAAATCATTAAAATAATTGCGTTATTTTTTCTTTCTCTTTTTCCTTAGCGGCGAAAAGGAAAAGAAAAAGACCATGAAAAAGAAGGAAAACGAAAGAAAAAGCTAAATAAAGATGGAGATGCACCTAAAAAGAGAGGACGAAAACATCATGAAAAACCTGAATGGTAAGATTGAAACGAAACAAAAAATCTTGGCTTTATATTGGAGGGTTGAGGAATTTCATAAATTTTAAAAACTTTAACAAATTAATTAACAAAAAGAAACGAAATCAAGAAAACTGATAAAAATGACAGATTTAATAAAATCTCAAAATGAATTTAAAAATTTCTTAATACACCAATTTTTAAATGAATTACATAATGACAGGTGTTGTTATTTTCTTATTCATGTATTAATTCATCCTGACATTTCTCCAGTTGGTAAAAAACACATAATTTTTGGGACTGTAAACTTTTCAAACGACCAGTTAGTCTTCAACATTTTTGCGCCGTTGACTTTTTCCATCATTAGTTCTACTCGAGAAGTTCCTGGTTCAAAGTTATTCGTTTAATCCAAAAGTGAAAATTTTTAATTTAATCTTCAAAATTCATTAAGAAATGGAGTTCTCTGTACTGTCCTTCTTGATGAAGTTGATGGAGGTCTTACAGTAGATATTGGGAAAGAAAACACAAAATTCCGACCGGTTTCGCCTTTTATTCCTGGCTTTATCAAGGATGTAAATAATACATTTGTATCCTTGATAAAGCCAGGAATAATAGGCGAAACCAGTCGAAATTCTGTGAGTTTTCTTTCCCAATATGTACTGTAAGGCCTCCATCAACTTCTTCAAAATTCATGTCAAATCAGGCTTAAATCATTGTCAGGCTTTGTCAAAATTATTATTAGGCTGTTAATGTTAAAATTGTAATTAGGTATGCCAACATAAAAATTAACTCATTTAATATTCGTTTATTGAGAAGTTTTTAAATTAATTTTGAGATCATTATGAAATGTTGTTAAAGATATGCTCATTTTTGTCAATTTTCTTATTTTAGTATTTTTTTATTAATTAACAAGGCCTCTTCCCAAATTTAATTGCTGAAACGAAC
>JAHWFO010007316.1:2789562-2833554 GCA_023313115.1 Rhysida immarginata
TATATTGTTCTTAAGCATTCTTACGATAATGTTAAACAAAGTGAGCACCCCTTTTCTCTGTAAGCATCTATTATTTCTTTATATTCTATTGCTAAAGCATTTCTACATACAATAAGTATTCTACTATAATGTGAAAAATTTTGACTTGAAAAAGCACCTAAATTTGTGGGACTGCATTATACAACAGGGAAAAATTAGTACTGTATTATAACGATTGGGAGAGTTTGAAGGAGGGGGGGAGGGGGGGAGCAGTCGAGCATACTTTACTCCAACAAACTTCAAACGAAACTAATGTGTAATATAGAATATATTGGTATGTTATAGTGTATCATACAGTATTAGAGTGCATTAATTAGCTTTTTTTTTCTCAATTTCCTGTCCACTTTTCTGTTGCTAATAAGTTAACTGGAGGAAATGAGGAGGTTAAAACGAACTTAGATTTAAACTAACTTTGATGTGACAAATTTCAAATGAAACTAGCATAATATTTAATATACTGGTACATTACAGTACATTATACAATAAATACAATATACACTACATTAATTCCCTTTTTTTTTTCTCAAATTTTCGTCTCCAAAAACTAAAGCAAAAGTGAATTCTCGAAAGCAAGATGGTGACACCACTGCAATCACATTTCATTTATTATAACTTCCTTTGCCACTGTTTATTGATAATAATTGAACAATACAGGGGTTGTTGTTCATGCCAGAATTGAATGGCAACTTTGGATCCTCTTCTGCAGCATGATCGCCATACACCAAAGTTGTTGCATCGCCTACAGTTCAAAGATGAAAAACTGCAGTCCAAAGATAAAAGACTTTGCACCTTGCGACTTTCACCATTTCCCAAAGAAGACTGAGCACCTTAAGGGACATGAGTGAAAAATACCAATCAATCCTGGTGTCAACAACTACTCTGAAATTCCTCTCTGACTGGTTCACTCGACTGTCATGCGTTTGCGCAATGTGTGGAAAGGGATGGGGACCATGTCGAAAAGTGAATAGTGCATTACATAGAGGATGAATGTAAGTATCAGATGCAAAAAGAATTTTGAAAATCGGTTAACAAATAAAGTTACGGACCAGGAGGCAAAAATTCTTGAACAACCCTTGTATAATATGCACTGTAATAATTTCGAAAAATGAAAATACAATAAAAGTATCTTTAATCCACTGTAACTGCATCATTCTCATCTCCTTCAAAATTAAATAACCTTTTATTATTTTTTTAATAAACCACCGTTTGTACTGTATTAAGGAACTTTCTGAAAAATCAGGAGACAATAAATCTGATTTTGAAGTTTTTAATCGTAAAGACTCAGGTTATGGATTTTTAAAATCGTAAAAAAGATAAGAGATTTTTCTCTCTATTTTTGCATATTTTATTTCTCGTAAGTTAGCAATGAGTCAAAAATAATGGAGATTGCATTATACAAGACGGTAAAATTTTTACCGTTTATTTTGGGGCTCTGAAAGTGGGATCTCATTATAGAAGAGATCACATTATAGTAGAATAGGTTACGGTATTTTTATTGAAGTATTAAATCTTTTAAATATAATTCAATTATTTGGGGGAGGCCGTGGCCTGGTGGGCTTTCACTGAAACACAACTTCTGTGAAGTTAAGCAACATCAGGCACGTGCTAGTCACTGGATGGGTGACCATCCGTGAATCACGATCTTCACCCCCCCTCCCCCCGGCTGCTGTGACCATCATACAGCAGTCGTTAATCTAGGTTCATCCAGGGACCCAACTCGTCGGCTTCTAGCCATACAGGCCCTGGATGGACGTATTGGATTATCAGTATAAATAAAACCAAATAAATAAATAATATTATTGT
The DNA here is from genome assembly GCA_023313115.1 of Rhysida immarginata. Lineage (NCBI taxonomy): Eukaryota > Metazoa > Arthropoda > Chilopoda > Scolopendromorpha > Scolopendridae > Rhysida > Rhysida immarginata. The sequence goes on from JAHWFO010007316.1 coordinate 2,791,405, forward strand.
CAGTACAAAAAATAAGTTTGAATTAGCAGTGGGAGTTGTCCCAAACTGGAGTTCAGAAACTTTACTGTTGATTATTGAGGAATTATATTACATGGGATACACATACTTTCCAATTAACAGTCCCTCTATAATAAAATTACAGAAGTAGGTAATGGAATCTATAGTCATGCAAAAGTCAATTACATCAAAAATTTTTATGTCTGGACAATCCCAAGACCCACACCCAAAACCTTTAACTGTGGAGGTAGTATGAAACAACTCCAATCCTATACACGAGTTTATACTGAAGATGTTTAGAATTGAAAATTTCATTAATGAAATTCAGATTTTCTTTAGCCTCAATTACAAGCTATAAGCTAAATTTGTTTGTTTTTAATTTTTGTATAAGTATGTGAGAATAAACTGTTGAATTGAGATAAGAAATGTCTTGCTATTTGAGCTGCACAGTAGTAAATTGTTAGTACTTCTTTAACCAAAATTTTTGTGCATTATACATGAATATATACAGGGTTATTCATAAATCTCTCCAAGGTTTGATCAATGGATTGTTCCAAAACTATGACAGATACTGTAAAAGCACTCACGCACAATCTCTCCAAGTTTCTATCTACAACAGGTCCCCATGGCGTGTATGTAGAATTTCCAGGTAAGCAACAAATATGGAACAGTGCTCTCACTGGGGGCAGAGTGACAATTGCAGCAAGAGGGCATCATGCAGTGTCAAGGCATCTCAAGGGGAAGGGAGGCGAGAGGCAGGGGCAAGGCTCAAAGTGGAATGAAATTATTTATATAGACCCATTATATTAGGAAATCAATACTTTATTCCTTAATAAAACATAAATACAAAATATAAGACAATTCTTCTATGTTTAATTTTAAACCATTCTTTTATTGCAAATGGTAAAATTTCATTAAATAAATCTACATCACAGTTTAATTTAATACATAAAATATGTTTGAGTGTTTCCTCTTTCAGTGCATTTCTGTGGGTTGTTTTTATTAATTTAATTTGAGAGAAAACTCTTTCGACTGCAGCAGTACTTAATGGAATGACAGTAACAGTAGCGTATATTTTTGCTAAACTAGGAAAGAGATTTATTAATCCCTGATTCACATGTTTAGATCCATAAAATAAATCTGACAGTCGCTTTTAACGATCTGTCTTCCATTTTTAAATTTTATATTAAGGTTGGAAAACTTGCCACTCATTTAGGAGCCGTTCTTTACCTTTTGCAAAATGTTTTGCTATTGCTTGTATATCCGACATCCCATAAATGAACGGGATATTTTCAAGATCCGCCAAATCCAAAAGTGAAAGATGTTCAATAATGCTCACATCTATGTATATATCTAGAAAAATATGTAAGAAAACTATTTAACCATTGTAAATAAAATATCTACTTAAATGGGTAAATAATTTAGCCTAAAGCAATGTTTTTAGGAACGAGCGTACTACTGTCGTGGCAGGGTGCAAGACTCTCGCGGCAGGGTGCAATACTCTCATGGCAGGGCGCAGCGCCCTCCTAAAATAGGGTAGCGGGAGCACTGTCGAAGCATTCACTGGTGAAAAGAAGTTCATTTTCCATTGTAAAATTTGTGAAATGTGAATGTGACTGTTCAACAGTGATTTTGAGCGAAATATCACACTTTGAAGCACCGATGGACGAAACTATTAATGTTTGATTCAAGAAATTTAAGGAGACCGGTTGTCTGTGCAATCAGTTAAGACAATCATTCATTTAATGCCCAAAAAAATCAACAAATCGTGCAAAGATCTGGTGTGTGTGCCCAAGATGCCATGTTTTGTAATGGAACTGTGAGACAGAATCGTGAATGCGTTCACTTGTATTGAGAGTGACTTGATGGGATGTGTGTGTGTGTGTTGCAAACACTGAATTACAGTAATGACATCTGCCATGTCATCAAGGCACATATCAAGCATCTATAGAGTCAACCACAAACTTGGAGAGATTGTGTATCTGTTGATATGAGTATTTTTGCTGACTGTCATAGTTTTTGCACATCCATTTATAAAATCTTGGAGGGAATTATGAATAAACCTGTACAATAATAATAAATGCAATATGACACTTTTTAATTAATAGGAATTATTCAGAACTTTAACTGCTCTGGTTCCTTAAGAGAAAGAAACATGCAAAATGACTTCAAAATAAATATAAGCATCAAATATAAAAAGCAACTGTCTAGCTATGAATCCTAAATAGAAAAAAAACTTTAAGGCAAGAAGACTATTTCTGTATTCTGATTGGCAACTAAACTGGGTTGGTTCACTTCCGTTACGAGTCATTTACCTCTTTTTGTGTAAAATAGTTTGAACTCTCAGACAACATCATTTGCTTTAAATAATTTGTTTATAAATATTTTGCTTATAAGTTTAGAATCTTAATGTTCAAATTAGATTTGATCTACTTTTTGATAGGTCCATTCCTTTTATAATTTAATGATTTAACATAAATGACTGCTTAAGGCTTCTGTGCTTATATATAAGTATAATTTAATTTTGTAATTATGCAAAAAATATCGGATTATTTTGTAAGAAATATTAAAACGGAATGTAAAGTAAGCTTGTACAATTCTAATGGGAGGTTAAGATTTTCACTTTTAGTATTATTTTTGATTTCTTTGTCTAAGAACAGAAACCTGTTAAGTTTATGATCTTTATAATTCCTGGAAGGAGTTTATAAAGGAGGTTCAAAAAAAAATATTAGTGGATTTTAATATTTAAAATTTAAGATAATCAAATTTTGTACACATCAGGCACGAATGCTGTGAATGTGAGTGACTGGAAAGCTGGTAATTCCACTATCGTTGATGTTATAGAATCTGTGATAAATGCATCACGTGACCACGACAGCAATGAATGTGGAATGACAGGGAGTAGCGACAGCGAAATTGCAATGGGGTTGACTGCGGAGACTGATGACGTACGTAAGCTTCCAGAGGGCTTGCCTAGTGAACTGGAGGCAATGATTCATCTGATAAAAGAAGTAAGACTCCATTAACATATTATTTTTCAAGGTTTTTGTGATAACACATGACGGTATTTTTTTAATTTTTTTTTTAGTTTTTTTTTTCCTTTAAAGTTTTAATAAGTTTTAATTAAATTCTTGTTCAGTAAAGAGATAAATAAAATTTCATTAATTTCAAGTAAAATTATAAATCCTGTTTCATCTAAAATTGTTAAATATTTATTTGAACATTTTTTTATTTGTTTATGCAAATGAGGAGGAAGAATATTAATTCCAATTTAAAAAATTGCAATAATTCAAAATGTTTTATTTTTATTTTTTTTGAAATTAGACTGCTTTAAAATCCGAAGAGGGAAAATGTAAATTTTTCTCCCCTGAAGTAAACAACATGCTACTCAAGTAAGTTGCCCTAAAGAGTACGAATGATATTTATGTACGAGGGCTGTTTCTTTATTAGTGGCAACACATGGATACGGGCCCAACCTACCTCTTACTAAATGGACTCTTCCATCTGATGCTCCAAGCTTGCCGTCTGCTGCAAAAAATAGCATCGTCTGTGAGAGATCGGTCTAAATGGATAAGAAAAATTGGATCGTCATGGGTTATGAACCATTTGACGGAGTTGCAGAAATGGTAACAATAAGACACTGCACAAACCCATTTGAAGGAAGGGGGAGGTATTTCTATGCCGTATGATATCATAACGATGGATGAGCCCAAACTGAAATGCCAATCGAACAAATGGCATCCGTGTGGCTCCCCATGAAAGTCAAAAGTGCTTCAGAACCTCAGCAATGTGAAGGTAATGATTTTTGTGGCATTCGCTTCTGAACATTAGCTCTCGAAATTGTTAAGGCGATAAACAGCTCCATTCGCACCATCCAGAGAATTTGTGCAGCTGTACAGGTGTATTACAGCTTCCACATCTCTGGCAACATTTTCTACACATTCCTGGGGACTACATTGAGGGACTGTAGAGGTTTCATAGAGGTCCCTCGATTGAATCTTTTTTTATCAGTTGTAATTAATAAAAATTGCCACTAATAAAAAAACCAGCCCTCGTGTATGCTTGTCCAAAAAGCATCTGAATCTTAAGTACTATAGCTTGAATATGCAAAGCAATTGGATCCTAAAAATTAACTCAGGGCTAGCTTGAATATTATATCCTATAGATCCCGTTTAATCCACTTCATAATCGTGTGGAAATAGTGTGTGATATCCAGATTGCAGGGAGACTGCTGTTTACATCTCAATATCAACAAACAGATATTGCCGTATGGCATCAGGATGATTGGTATCACTGCTACCATTTTGTTAGTTTAATAAAACAGTGCATCCAACAGGGGATCCATAGATCTCAATGAAAAGATCTTAATCCCAATATGCAATGTTCACTCCAGGTCCTTTTGCTTTACCTACTGTTCAGTTATCATTCATACTTTATCTATCCAGAATTGGAATATTTTGTAAAATAGCCTGGGTTGCTTCTATATTTTATTTATATAAAGTAACAGTTTTTAGACTTTAAACCTGGAACGACTACTTAAAACAAATATTTTGGGTTAAAATTTGCTGATAATAAGCAGGATAGATGGCATGGGCAAGTAAAATGAATGTATAGTCAGATGGGCAATTAAATCGTTGAAGACTAGCAAAGCAGTGCGTAAACAACAATGTCTAATGAAGAGTCATGTTCCAAGCTGACATCAACAATGACTTTTCAGTACGAATCGATTGATGTATTACTTGCCCTAAGTTGATGATGAAATCCAGTCTGAGATGTTAAAGGCCTTGAATCTAGATGGTATTATGTGGCTAACTTGTGTGTGTCAAGTTGCTTGGCCCCTCAGCAAGGGCAGACAGATATTGTAGTCCCTGTCTTTAAAAAGGGAAATAAAAAGATTGCAACAACAAAGTTTATGGTAAGTTTATGGCAATTGATTGCATCTCATTGCTCAGAAAGTTTATGGTAAGTGTCTGGAGAGGAGAAATTGAGGAAATAGTCGGCTCCAAACTATTGAGAGACAGTGTGGTTTACTACCTGGCTGAAGCACAGCGGATCACATTTCTGCTTTAAGGTAAGTCTTTGAGAAATCCTGGGGATATGCAAACGATGACTAAAGTTTGCTTGCTTTGTGGAGCTTGAAAAAGCATATGACTAGAGTTGCTCAGGAGATTGTTGAAAAAGTATGGAGTGGGATGGACAATGGGCAGTTGTTATCATTTTGATATAAAAGCTCTGTATTGTATGTCTGGATAAATGACATTAAGTCAAGACTGTTCACTTACTGTTTCCCAATCATTGAGTGTGTTAGTGTTGGTGATTGTGGAGAGGTTGCTTTTTGCTGATGGGATTGCCCTACTTGTATCAACTTGCACTAGATTGTTATGCAGCTAAGTATAATGAGGCTGGGATGAAAATCTGTGGGGCTAAAAATGAGATTCTGGTCCTCATCACCTAAGCAAATTAAAAAAAAAATTGTTGTAATCTGTTTCAATAATTAACTTATTCATAAATTTAAGCTTATTATTTTTTTTATTTTCACCCCCCCCCCCTTTTTTTTTTTTTTTTTTTTTTTTAAATACAATAATTAAGTAATACACTGTACCATAAAGCTCTGTATTTTTATCTTTCTGGATTTGTGATCTTATTAACAATTTTGTTTGATTGGAGGAAACTTACACTTCCTTAAGTTTATTTGGTTTATTTACTGAAGTCCATCTTTATTTTCACCCCCCAAAAAGTATTGAACTCAAGTCGAGAGAATTACAATGTAGTCAGCGAACGGCTGTCTATGCTCATCTGGCAAACCATCTGCCATGCACGAAGGAAACTCTTTTGAAACGTGCAAAGAAACTTCGCCTTGATCAAGAAGATGGAAAACTGAAATTCTTATTGCAGAAATTACAAGAAGGTAATTTTAATGTAACACGTTGATATAATATAAAATTTAAACGAATGATTAACTTTCTTTTATTGGTAATTTGTTATTTAACATTCTTAAGAGTTTTTCTGCATTATGTCCAATCCAGCACCAGTTATTTTTGAACATTTTTAATCTTAAATGTCAATTGTCTTCTGATAAAGGATATAGGAGTATATTCAAGGTAATCTTGAATAAAGGTAAGTCCAGTTTGTCAGGAGTGCCTTAACGCGCATGCATAGTGTGCTTCTGGCAGTGTGTAGTAGCTATTATTCTGGTCACAAAAGAAAACGTTTTCACGTATAAAACAAAACTTTTTCGTTGTATTTCCGAAGAAATGTTTATTTATAAACTTACTATTTTATAAATTAATATTTCCTAATGCCTGCATAAATAAAGTTATTGTGAAATAATATCGAAATTATTGCCTGTCTCTTAACTGCTAACGGTTCGGACCATCGAGTAAAGAAAATACACGAGGAATTATAAGTAGGCCTAATGATAACAATGAATACTTTATCGTCTTTGTCTCCGTTTTGATATTAAAAAGAAATATGTAAATACAATTTACAATAATTATAAATCCCTTCTTATAATGGCATTTTGCTGTTATTTAATTAAAATTACCGTAATTTTCGGGAGTAACGCCGCGGCGGCTGATACGCCGCACACGCCAAAATTTAACAAAAATGTTAAATCTCCGGGAGTAGCGCCGCGGCGGCCGATACGCCGCACCCCCCTCCCATCACACAAGGTCCGTTTTGTATATTCGCGTTTTATAAGAGATTCAATAAAGAAAACAAAATTCAATATTTATAAGATATATTTTATTAGTCGAATCCTTCAAAATCCGAAGTTTCCGAATCGGAATGAAATAAAGATAAACAGTCGAAAGTCAAAAGTCGTTGGAGAGAGAAATACTGGGAGATTATGCTCGTCGGAATTGAAACCAAATACTGATTGCCATGAAACCAAAAGCGACCCCTTATATATCGCAACAGGTGTCATACTATCGGGCGTCGATTATTCTGATTGGTTGACGTCTAGCAGGCGTCCATTATTCTGATTGGTTGACCTCTAGCGGGCGTCGATTATTCTGATTGGTTGACCTCTAGTGGGCGTCGATTATTCTGATTGGTTGCCCTCTATTGACGAACGCGAAAATTACACCAGTTGATCATTAGCCAAGTGGCCTCTCTGGGCAAAAAGCCACACTAAAAGCGTGGATTATTTAAAATAATTTATTTCCTGTTGATGACCGATTACACTGCGCGATTTGCGGAAAACATCGATGTTCAAATACATCGATGTTTCTAGAACGATTCGATGGAATCGTCGATGGAAACCATCGATACTATAAATTCGTCGATAATGAGAGTGCTTTATTATCGAGTGAATCACCCGCTGTCGATGAACGATCACGCTCGATCGATATCGGAGTGAATTTTTAATCGTTGATCGTTTTTTTTGTAAAATCTCCGGCTGTAGGGCCGCGGTGGCTGATACGCCGCACACGCCGAATTTTTAACTTTTAATAACAGAAACGCCGCGGCGTTACTCCCGAAAATTACGGTAATTGGGTAAAGGATGAGAATTGTGAAGGAAATGAACGAGTCGTCAGGTGTCGCTATCACTAGACTGTTGTTATCTTTGCTACTGTTTTGGTTTCTGTGGAGGTTTCGATTTAGTGGGTGTTGGTTTCACTGTCATCCAGTGATGTCAAAATACACTTGCGCAGTAAGGCAGTTTTTACCATTTGCAGCCAACTGACTTCCATCTTGTTCTAGATCACCTTGGGTATACTGTTGTTGATACTTCTCGCCATGCCTTAATCCTTCAGGACGAGTTTGTTTATGGCTGTTTAATAATGGTGAATATAAATTTTTCTAAATATCTGTATTGTCAGATTTCTAGGAAGACTGACAGCTATATTCACCACCAAGGATTAACACTAAAATCAGCAATCGACTCTAGTTTTTGTATTCACCACGACAAAATTCTCAGAATCTCAATTTGATTCATTGTTTAATGCGATATTGTGTGAGGATTATCTCTCGAATTACGAATTAGTGCATGTTCAGTTGAAACAAGATGGCGAGATTTACCAACAGTTATGACGATTTATTAATATTTCTTCAAGAATTTGATTCATTTAGGAATGGGAGACCTAGAACAATATCTAAGTTAGTGAGGATGACATAACTTGTTTTATGATATTTGCAAAAAGAATTTGGCTTATTGTTTGATAAGCAGTTACATAGGCATTTGAAATTTGAAACCAAACAGAATAACTTCCTTTCATTTTGTGCATTGTAACAAATGAGATTGAGTCTTATAAAGAATTGTGAATTAGACTTGAGAATCAGTCAATTCTGGATGGTGAATAGGAAATATAATCCTGAAGAAAGTACGGTATTCCTGGATCATGGATTATGTGATTCTAGTTTTAATCCTTGGTGAATATGGCCATGAGTTGACCAAAATTTCATCATTGTGTATTCTTGACATCCCAGTTAAAAAACTAATTTTAATTGACGAACATTGTTTAAACTTTATTGCGACAATGTCTAATAACACTGGTCTACAATGGAAAAGTATTCAAAATAATTTGAACTAATTTCTGCTTGTCTACCCATGTTGATAAGTAAAAGTCGTTTATTAGTTTAAGTTTTCACGATACCTGATCTTTACTGAATTTAACGATTCTACCCTCATTGAATTTGATAATGCTGATATTTATTTAGTTAGTTGGCAACAAATGCTAAAAATATTGTGTTTTAGTGCTCTGCTGCTTGGATTACAATTAGGCTACATGAAATTTTGTTGCTTTATTTGCGAATGGGATAGTCCTGATAGAAAAGAGCATTATAAAAAAAAAAAGGTATGGCCTCATCGTCAGTCACTTCAACCTGGGCAGAAAAATGTTAAAAATGACCCTTTATTTGACCCACATAAAGTGTTACTTCCACCATTGCCTATAAAACTAGGGCTGATGAAGAATTTTGTAAAAGCAATGAACAAAAATGGAGCTGCTTTTCTTTATCTTCGCCAGATATTTTCAAGCTTAAGTGAAGCTAAGATTAAGGAAGGTATATTCGTCGGCCCTCAAATAAGAAATTTATTTCAAGATGATAACTTTGACTCTGTTTTGGAAGGTAAAGAAAAAAAAAGCCTGGGACGATTTTCACCTTGTCGCAACTAACTTCTTGGGAAATAAGAGGAGTGACAACTATGCTGAACTTATTGAAAATATGTTATCATCATACCAAAAATTCGGACTTCTTTCTGGACAATTGTGGGGCTTTTAGCGATGAACATGGGGAGCGCTTCCATCAAGACATCGCATACATGGAAAAACAATATCAGGGCAAGTGGAACATTTCAATGTTGGCGGATTATTGTTAGACTGTTTGTCGAGATGTTACAGAAGCAGAATACAAGAGGGCAGTGAAAAAACCATGTCGCAACTCTGCTAATGAATAGAAAAACCACGTATGATTTCTGTTAATTTTTGCAAAAGACTTTAATTTGTTTTTCTAAAAAAACGGAAACTAATTTTAAAATATAATTATTATTTTTGTATTCAGCACGTGAAAATGAATAAAAAAAAAGCTACTTTACCTGAAGAATACTTTTTTACAGTCAAATTTTGTAGACCAGTCTAATCATTCAGCATTATTAAATCCAAGATCTGTCTGTCTGTCCCTTTATGGACTGTGCCTCTGTAAGAGATATCCTGAAACCACTTTTTATAATGGATACTACTGGCTGCGTAGAGGGCTTTTCATTCCAATTTCGGAGTTTTTTTCACACACAAATATTAATTTAAATTCATTTTTTATCTTTATGGAGTTTTGTTTTTGTGAAGCGGTTTGTGATGTCATAGTTTGTTTTGCCAATTTGATTATTTCTGTATGGGACAACAATGAATATAAAAAATCGTTGCACAAAAACAACTTTTAAAGTTTGTTTCAACAATTGGACTTGAGACAACAAATGCAAAATAATTTCCCCGTTTTTAAAATGGGGTCTAACTAAGGCTGCGTGCGAGTCGAATAACTTCAAGAAAACTTTGATTAACCATTCAAACATGCTATCAAACCTACATTAAAACAATTCGAAAAGAATTGATCTGTTTCTCGAGTCATTTGAGCCTTTGTCGAATTCATTTGAACTAGCATTGAAGTTTGGCTGCTGTAACGAATTGTGTGATTTATTCAATTAATTTGTATTCAACAGCTTTTGAATACTTTATTCGAAACCTATTCGAATGGCCTTTGAATATTCCTTTCGAAACCATTTGAACATATTTCTTTTGAACATACCTTAGTTTTCTTCACTTTTCTCAACATATTTCTTGTAATGTTTACGTAGAAAGACCTAGATGATGAATTTGGTTCCATTTCTAGCACTATTGTTCTAACGTTAAAGTTAACGCTGCAGTCGTACGCTTACGAGTGGTTCTGAAATCTTTGAATTTCAATTAGGTATTTTAACTAATTGAAACTGCATTTACAATGTCCCCGAAGATTTCTAATGGATTACTCCGCCATAAACATCGAAATGAGCTATTATTTGTAAGTAGTTATAAGCTTATTTTCGGATGTATTCAAAGGTTTCGAATGGTATCGTTCGGATAAAACCAATTCGAGCTTACAGGAATGATCAGCCTCCTTGAATCGAATGGATTTGATTTCAATTCAAGTGTTTTTGAACTTTTTCCGAATCCATTTAAAATTATATTTGTTTCATTTGAAGCAGAATTTGTGGTTTTCAAATGAATTCGTCTGCACCCTTATTCGACTCGAGTTAACACTCGTACGCAGCCTTAGGTCTAACCCTTGTTGGGCAGTCTAGTGACAGTGTCAGAGGTATTGTCATCTAATATTGAGTATATTGTTTTTCATTTCATTCTTTTTCATTCTCTTAATCTAGCAATTAATGCTGCAATGCCTGCATGCCAGAAGAAATATGCTGCATTGCTAGCAGCTGCTAATGCAAGGTAAAAAAAAATTTGTTATTGATTCCAGCTAAATTTAGTTAAAATTTTGTAACTGATTAACTTTAAATATCACAAGAGGGCATGTGTTATATCTTTAATAAGAATATTTAACTTAGTTGTATCAAATTAAAGCTAAACCCTCTGGGAAATAAAAATCAAGGGTAATAAAGTGCATATTCAACATTTTCTAATTAAGAAAATACAAAATGAAAATTAGTGTTTTAGTAAACTCTGTTCTTCATTTTCATTGAGAAAGAAATACTTTCCATATTTTGTTATTGACATTGTACTGCTATTTGAGAACTTGCCACAATCTAATATTTGACAGAACATTTTTGATCTAGTCTCAGAGTTTCATTTGTGATCATGCTGCATGACTTGTGCTGCATACGATTCACAATTATGAAGTTCCCTTTGTAGCTTGCACCATGTGACATCAGAGATACCAGATTCACTGATTGATAAAAAATTGTATGACCTTACAATTCGAATTGGAAACTTTTGCATATGCTAAGAGGGCTGTGGCTCATTTGTAAAAAGAGGCTTTTATCCTTTTGTGCTGTAACTGACCGTCACTTTTCAATCTTGTATTCTTCTTCTTATTGTTGATGACCAATTGACATTGGCGAACTAGGAATAACAAGGCGGTGTTTTCCGTTGCCTTCCGCATCCATCTGTCGTTGCAGGTGGCTTAATAACGACTACTATATGATGTCAATAACAGCCTGGACCGACGGCTTTACATGCCCTCCAAAACACGGGGGGGGGGGGGGGGGAGAACTTATGTCACTTATGGTCACCTATCCAGTGACTAGTTGTGCCTGAGAAAATACTGAGATACAAACGTATTGTTACTATAATGCCTGGCACGAAAGAAAAAGGAAACTGGCGCTTACGTAAATGAAAAAAAACTCGTTCAACCACTCAAAAAGGGAAAAGAAATTGGTCATTACTTTTTATTGATGCCAGGAATAAATAATGGGGGCGGGGGCCGGATCTTGTTCGTTTCTGATTGGTTGAAAGAGGTTTTTTCATTTATGCATGCGCCAGTTTCCTTTTTCTTTCGTGCCGGGCACTATACATGTTATAAATAAAGTCGACCCTCGATATAAGGATCCCTGATAGAAGGATAATCCGCTTATAAGTTCTTTTGATGTCATTTTTATTTTATTTATCTTTTGTAACTCCAGATATAATATTTTATTTTGGTCCTGAGAATATCCTTATAGTGAGATTCGACTATAATGATTTGATTGAGATGTCTTAAAATAGCAGTAAAATATATTAATTTCGTTTACAGATCAATGACAAGTTAAAACCTTCTTTAAACTAATAAACAAACTTCAACTCAGTTTACTAATCCCTTCAGAATTCTTGCAAATTATTTGAATGAGTTAATTAACTTTATTTATTTATTTAGAGAGGGAGGGAGGGAGGGAGGCTAGAAATACCTTACAACTGAGGATTTGTTTGTTGAATCCTTTATATAGCAGTATCTATTATACGAGTTCTCTTGATGATACTATGCTAATTCTAAGTTACTATTCTAAGCTTAATTCTATTAATGGTTATTTTTACCAGTGAAATGTATCACAGTGGTGCTTTAAATAGTGCCTAAATCTGAAATGCTTATTTTTTTTTTTTGTTCATCTTGATTTAGAAATGCCAAAGCTGCTAGCACTGTTGGAAGTGAAAATGGTGATTTTGTTGAGAAAGACCATAAAACAGAGAAAAATAATTTACCTCGGCGCAAATTTCATTGGACTGATCAATTAAGGTAAAATATCTTTTTGGTAACTATTCTGGACACCTTGTCAGTTGTGATAATACTCTGCGTAAGATTACAGATGCAAGCACACGCTACAGTAGGCTTATATGAACTATCAGGACCTATTTTATGGACAAGCATTAAATATAGGCACATACCACATAAATGGCAGTTGAATGTTTTATCTATTTTAATTTAATATTAAATGTTGCAGCCTTATTACAGGGCTGCTACACATTTTTTTATTATTCGTCCCCCCCCCCCCCTTTTTTTTTTTTTTTATTATTCTTAATTTTGCTTTTTGGGTTAAGAGCGAAGCTCATTTCAAAATTTGTTTGGTATTGCGTAGTTATTTATCCGAATCATGCATGGTGTTGGCAGTAGATGGTCGACATTTGTTTGTTAACCGGTAGCAATAAGCATTAGCAATTTAATTGGTCCTTGAACAAGATACTAGCTTCAAGAACTAACGATTTCTTGCTGGTAGCAATCATTTTTTGCTGTGTAATTCAATGCTCTTTTACCTTCGTAATCTTGACTGTGGGGAAATATAAGGTGAATTCTTGAGTTTAGTGAAAAAGATATTGCCAGTATTTGCCTTGGCACATATTTTTCAAAATCAACAGACTTCAATCTGCTCTGCTGAGATAAATATTTTTACTAAAGGCATTCGTGCGTTAAAGCAGCATATCACAATGAAGATTATCACAACAGCATTTTGATCCGTCTCAGTCACGTCTGGGTGTTGTTACTTCCAGTTCTTTATCCAATGACTTGCGTATGTTGCCTCAATTTGTTTTGTCGGAAGAAAAAGCTCTACGTGCTGAAATTTTGTGGTCACTATTGGGTATGTGGGTCTAATTATTCTGCTTCATCATCCAAAACATTGGCAATTTGTTTCATGCCATGTTTGGAAGTGGTGTTCTTTACTTGGACATGAAAAATGTCAATACATAATTGCCTATGGCTTAGGTCATCATTTTAAGAATGAAACGCCAAGTAATCAGCAAGGTTTCTACACATTATGTTATGATGACACAAGAAATTCAAAGACAGCAAAGGAACTTCAGATACGATTACGATGTTGGTCCATCAAGCAAGATTGTGTGGTGGATAGACGTTTAGAAACTGTTATGCTGGGAAGTGCTACCGCAGAAATAATATCCAATATTTGTTGGAGTTCATAACTAGAAATAAACTCAAAGTTCCAAAGCTCCTTATGCTTAGAAATGATGGTCCTTTTGTGAATAAAAAAATTTGGAACGTATGAATTTCATCTATTATCAGTCTCTTTACAGGCATATGGATTATTAGACATTGTAACATGCTCTCTCATGTGTTACACAATGCTTACCAAAAAGGACTTCTTAAGTTTGGATTGTCTTGTTGAATTATGGGAACCCAATTGTCACTTCTTAGATTTCTTCTGAAAAGAACAATGTTGTCATTGGCAACATAGGGTCCAGGATAAAAAAAACTTCTGAAAGAGCCATTCTTAAAAGGAAATATGTTGTTTGTTTCACAGTCTGCCTCTGTTCTTGAGAAACATTCCGGGATGCTGCAAACTGAGAGACCTCAGATATATTGCCTGTATGCATATCTTCAGTCACTGATCTCATCACTGGTTGGCAGAGTTCTTGGACAATTGAACTGTGCAAACTGGAAGCAAACGAGCATGGGAGAACTGTTAGAGATTAAAAATTGGCAGGAACAGTGTGATTTTCTTCATGATGGCTCTTTCTATACAGAAGGAATTAAAGTTACTTGGTAGTTTAGTGAAAGCTGAAATGCATCACTATATTGCTGTCATTGTATAAGTTATTGAGAATACAGTAAAACCCCGTTACAACGTACTTCAAGGGACCTGGAAATTTGTACGTTATTCTGAAACTGGGGGGGAGGGGGGCTTGTGAACAATGCATATATTCATAGAAAAACATAAGAATACATGAATGCATTTTATTTTATTCAATACAAATACACTATAGCATATACAATATGTAGTATTACATTAATTTTTTAAAAAAAAATCTATAATGGCCATCTGCTTTTTTTCTATAACTTGCCTCTTCAAAAAGTCCTCCATATCTGACGTTGTGAAGTTAAATGTTTCTGGTGCACCGCTATGCTGTGCAAAATAGTTTCGTAAATTTTTTATAGCCTCCATTGCTATCAAAGTTGAGACGAGTGTTACCTCTGGTTCTAAATGGCCATTTTCATCTTCGTCTTCCGTAGACACAAACAAAATAAATAAACAAACACATAATCATACTGTATTGAAGATGGGCAATCGTCCGTCAAGTGAAGGTCTCTAATCTAATTGCAGCTCAAATCGGATTCCGACTGAGTAGCATGCACAGATTTCCTGGTTTATATATGCTACACTGACCAATTAATGAAATGTGAAGTCGGCTTAATTAGCCCATTGTCCCAGTTGCAACTTTCGCATGGGCTGCATTGACCAATCAGAGCAAGACATGTGAACGATGTACGTTGTACTGAAGGGATAATTTAACCAAGGGAATGTAAACTTAGTACTGTACATTATTCTGAAATATACGTTAAAGTGAAACTTTAATGTTATTCTGAAACTTTTTAGCATTAAAATACCTACGTTTGGGACGGGGATTTGAAATTTGTACGTTATTCTGAAATGTACGTTAATGTGAGGTATGTTGCAACGGGATTTTACTGTACTGGGATAAAGGATAACCCTACCCTTTTTATTGCTTTCTGTACTTTCTCCTGGCAATAGAAAATTGACACAAATACAAACTATTATTGCACAACTTGGCAAGATCATTCTACCGTGTGACTCAAAAGGCGCGTGTCAAATGGATTAATTGGTTCCTTTGATTTTGTAGGTGAAATAGTAAAATAGAAGAAAAATGCTGACCAAGGAAAAACGCATTCCACCAGCTACACTTTTACGCATGACAGAAGAAAATTTGGATCTTGTGAGAAATTGTCTTCGAGTGCATGGTGGACATTTTGAACATGAACGATAAGCTTGCGAAACCGTGTGAACATAAAGCACGCGATTCATAAACTTTTCATATGGCATGCGACTTTTGAGACACACGGTATTTATTTCAAATTCAGACTGATCAGTTGCACCCTAAGTGGCTTTTACTACTACAACTGGAAGATTTGATAGCAGTCAATGAAGATGATGTTGAAGAATGTTGGAGAGCAATTTTTAATATTAAAACTGCTATTGGAAAGGCAAAATATCCACAGCTAATGTCTCTTGTAAGGAGCTACCTCTGCTTATGCCACGGAATGCTTCTATTGAATGAGATTTTTCTGTCTTCAACAGTTTTGAACGGACACAATACTTCAATGTCCTTACAGACTTTAAACAATCTACTACATGTTAAAGATGCTTTAGAGTATTACAGCAGTAAACCTCACATGGTTCCTGTGAAACGCTAGGATGTAGGCTTTTAGAAGTGCCAGTCAATTGTACGTGTATCACTTAGAAGATCAGAAAAATATTGACAGAGAATCAAATCAAAAACATAAGGAAAATTTGCTCCATGAGGAAAAAATATAGCGACTTTGACAACTTGATTCCAAAAGGAAAGTATTAGAAGATGCTCAACAGTCTTTGGGAAAAAAAATCTAAAAACTGAGAAGCAGCAGCTTCACGTAAGCAGTTAACTAATGGATGAAGCTTCACAAGTAAAGATCATATCGGATTTCTTGTTTCTAGGGAAATGATGAGGTCCTCAAATTGATTCAACAAAATACCGAAATTCAATCTAATGTAATAGATACAACAACTGTAATTCTTTCAAATTTTTTTACAAATAAGAAAAGTTAATTGACCAACTATACCTTTCAGGTGACTTTGATAATCACAACATTATTTATTTAGTTATTTATTTATCTAATACATAATGCGATTAATTAAAATATGATAGATTTTATCAATGAAAATTAATAGTTTATTAACCTGTGTATTGTTTCAATTTTTTTTTTAATAAATTAGGCATATGATATGAGAAAGTCTCTTCTTTGCCTCTGACTGATAGCTTTTTTTTGCTTTTTTCCAAGTCATTTGTCCGTATTCAGTCCTGTTATTAGAAATCATTGAAAAAAAAGAAGAATCTTATAAAAGAATCTTTTAATTAAATAGGTGAACCTCCTTATTCTTAAATTGTATAAATGACATAAATAAACAAAATAAAATAAAATTCACCAATGTAAGTTTTGTTGAAACTCTAAGAATTAAGGAAATTTGGATGCACTTAAAGAAGAGATGAAATGGATGAACTTGAAGTATAGAAGAAATCTTGGAATTGTAGAAGGAATAAGAATAAAGACAGGAGTGTAGAAAGTTGGCATGAAAGTGACAGAAAAGGTGGAGAGTTGAATTTTCGGAGATACAGTGATGTAGAAGAAGTGTTTTGCAAAAGAAATGATTGAAATTTATTGAATGAAGTCCAAATAATATAGATTAAAAACATTTTCAAGAGCTTTTTTTTTTTTTTTTTTCAAAATCAATCAGTCTGTATTCTTCATTCCTTCTACAACTCCGTGATTTCGTCTGTTCTTCAAGTTCATCTTATTTTGTCTCTTCTTTAAGTGCATGTAATTTCCTTAATTCTTCTAGTTTCATTCTCATCCAGTTTCGTCGGGAATTGCATTGGTGACTTTTATTTTATTATTTTGTTTATTTATGTCATTTATAAAATTTAAAAAAAAAAGGAGATTCATCTATTGTATTAAAAGATTACAAACCACTCCTCCTCTTATATAATAACATTATAAAAGAAATAAGAATACAACTTTGAATTAGATCAGTCTTGGATGGGTTAAGATTCATTGTGCTAAATTGTAAGAGGGTGAGCTCGTTCTGGGTTTAAGAGTCATGGAGAGATGGCAAGAAATTTTAGATATCGTGAGATAACATTTTTTTTTTTTTAATAGGACCCTAATTTGTGATGTTGTATCTATCAAGATGAAGTGTTTTGAGGTTTCTAAACTACGTAGCCAATCTGCTGAGGAGTATTTACAACTTTTTTTGGAGAAAGACGTAAAGCCTCTTTGGCCTCAAGGTTGGATGCACACGAGGTAACTTCTAGATGTGACCAAAGCTACGCGAATTTCCTACTATTACAATGAAATTACTGTTAAAATAAACCGTAAAAAAAAAATCATTTGACATTGTACATAGTTGTGAATTTTTCTGTGTTTTTTTTAGAACACTTCTTAAAGAAAGCAGTGCTGCTCATGCATATTTAACGTAAGTTTCTATAATTTTTTAATTTTTTATTTTTTTATTTTATGTTGGAAATAAGAATGATGGCAAACATAGCCATTAGGATTTTAGCCCTATTTGATGCTTTGTAGTCTATAAATGTGAGCAATTTTATAAGGGGAAGATTAGGTTAGGCTAGGGTACGACGACTCTAGCTGTCAGAGAATCGTGTGGTATAGGGTGACCCAAAAAAAAACAGGAATTTTTGAAATACGTAGTGGCAGCCTCGAGCAGGTGGTAGCACTGTGGGACAGTGACCTTGAGCAAGTAAACAATTTGCCATTTTAGTAACCATAAAAATATTTTTAACTGTGTTAACAACAGCGTGCGTTAGCCATAAAAATATTTTTAACTGTGTGATCTCAAGATTCGATAACGTTCCCTGGCCCCCTAGATCTCCAGATTTTCCATTTGTGATTTTTTTTCTTGTGGGGCTATCTCAAGAGTAAAGTGTACACGACTTGATCAAGAACTCTGGATAAGTTAAAACAGAGAATTCAGATGAAATTCACAGTATCCCAGCCGAGATGTTGCAGGGGTCAGTGAGGAATCTTAACAGCAGATTTCAAGAATGCATTCATACAGGAGGACGCCATAAAAAATGATAAATTCCATTAATGTTTCGTAAATGACAAGTATACAGGTTTCAATTGCTATGAATAAAATTTTTTCTTACATCTCTCTTGTTTTTATTGGATTATTAAAAAGTTCCCGTTTTTTGGTCATCCTGTACAAAATGGACCGCAAGAGTGAAGAGCAGAAGTCACACTTAAACGCAATATTCATATTGAAATATGGTCAGACCTCGAACATTCGTGCTTCGTGATTCACATAGTCACAGATCTGCGAAAATTTCATTGGAATTAAACTTATTTGCACCTGCATCATTTTTTTTTTTTTTTTTTTTTTTTTTGCACATCTGTATTTTTTAATAATTTTACATTACTGTAAATGCAAAAGAAGACGGCAGCCAATGCCTGTTCTGTGAATTTTTAGAGGGTAACGTTAGTATATGCTACTGTAAATGCGATTGTTTGACAAATTTGTGTTAGATGGTATTGTGCTCTATTTTTAGATCAAACATTATTATTTGTTGTTGTTTTTTTTTTTTTTTTTGTTTTTTTTTTAAGGATAATGAATTAAGGTAACTTTTAAATGAAATTAAAGTGTTTGGGAGTATGACTGGGGTCATATTTAAGGTCTCAGCTATAGAAATAAGCATATACTGCCATTTTTAACAGGGTTCATTTTAAGCGGGGTTTACGGGGTGCGCCACCCTGTTTGCCCTTTTGATGAAAAATTTCCGCCCCGTTGCCCTTTGATCCTGATCACGTGCCCTGATACCCGAAAATGCACCTGCAAAGAAAAATCTTGTAAAGGGTTAAAGAACTTGAAAAAGAACTATGCATTTTTAATAGAAAAAAAATCTTATTTGAAAATTAAGTGCCCTTTTTGGGGGGCAAAGTGCCCTTTTTTGATAACACCGTGCCCTTTTTAGCCCTTAGCACCCTGCTTTTTTTTTGGTGTAGAATGAACCCTGTTTAATGACTATACTGAACATCCGTGAATCCTTCTCATTCTTGACTCGTTCTGGAATCTCACCTCGTGAATGTCTGAGGTCTGACTGTAATGGTTTTAAAGTATTTAAATCTTATCAGTTTTTTGAGTGGAGTTGTCCTTTAAAAACTGAGAGCAGAAATTTAAAAAAAAAAAATAATAATAATAAAAAATGTAATAGATACTTTGACTTCATTAAAGAGTTTGTATACTGAATTTATGCAATTTGTTTATTTGTAGATGTAAACCACGGAAAAACATTGGAGGAACTACCAAGAAAACTATTTCTTTGCCAATTCCTGCAGAAGTGACCCTAACAAAACAAGTGATAAACCTGAATGGACTTGCACAGCCGATTCCTTCTGCCTCCTCTACTACAATTATTGCAGATTCTATTTCTAACATAAGGACAAACAAAAGTCCAAGTTATTCTTCCTCTCTGTTGACGGTTGAAAATAGTGTGGTAACTACAACTGGTTCCATAACTAGTGTTTCATCGAACTCTGCCGTCACTGTCATTTCAATGCCATCTTCTACTGTGCTCGTTCCGACAACGACTATAGCAACGGCAACCACAACAGTTGTTGCAACAACATCTTCGCCGGCAACAACGACGACGACGACTGTGTCCACTCCGCTGGTGACGCCCTCTGTAATCACCAGAACTGTGTTACCTTCAAATGATTCGGTGTTATCGACATCGGCTATTAATGTTGTTCCTGTTTCATCAATTAAAGATGACAACGACGACGGTGGTGGTGTTGGTGGTGGCGGCAGTAATGTAAATAATACCAAGAATATTAACAGTACTGCTGTAGGTAGCCTTAATGTTATTACTCAAGTTAAATCGGAGCCCTCTATAATCGTTCCAGCTGTGTGCAATGGTCATCCTGTGGTTGTGACTGAAACCTCCAAGTCTATTGTTACAACTCAAAGCTCCATTAAGCATGATGTTACATATTTAAGTGCCAGTAAATTACAGGAAACGTCTTCTCCGGTTAATAGAAAGCTAAGTGCAGATAATTCTACATTGCCACGACTGAATAATTCACTGGATCTGATAACTGTAACGTCGTTGCTGAAACAATCCAATGCTACATCTCCTTCGAATAATGATCTTTTGGGAGTAGGAAGAGTATTTCCATTATTTGATTATGCAGAACCTGTTCAAACCAAGCCCACAGAAACCATTTCTTCTAACGACGTATTGAGTCAAATTATTCATGCTAGTTTGGGAGATTTTCCAAATTCGAGTAGTATTACCAAAACTGCAACAATCGCTGGTAACGTACAGTTTTCGTCTAGTTCAGATTTCTCCTCTCACGGGGGAAATAAAGTCAGTGCTACGACGAGTGGAACATTGGGATCGTCGTTCAGTGCGACGAAGCCAGTTGTTACAAATTCTACTGCGTCAGCTCATAATCACATGGATGCTAAACCTGCGATCTCACGATCGCAAGTGTCTTTGTTAAAAAATCCTCCGTCCTCTATAAAAGGAGAAAACCATTCAGGCAGCTCAGGTTATTCAAAAATACCAGATCCACTGAGGAGCTCAACTCTTCTTACAGCAGCAGCCACAGTGCCATCTGCTGATATACAGCATAATACTCAGGTGTCTCCACATCATAAAGCTTCCTCGTATGGATTAGTTCATGACAGGAGCTCTAAATCGAGCTTTACTTTGCCCCTGCAGAGTTCTTTTGAGTTTCAAGAGGCATTTGAACGGTCTCTTCAAGGAAAAGGGAATCAGGCTACTGCTCTCGGCGTCAGTACTTTTCCTGTCGCATCAGCAGCATATTGCAAAGACCCTAGTGATTCCAGTTTGTCTGCATATGCGACATTCACCAGGAAGGATATTAGTGATTTAACTCATCTTGGTATTCAGCAGGCGTCGTTTTCAAGAAAAGAATTGGTAAGCGAGCAGCCTTTAAATTTCAGCACAGGCAGAAGTGTTTCGTCAGCAAATGTGAGCCCTACTCCATTGTCAAGTACAAATGCTATTGGAAGTGTAATAACATCGTCTAGTTACTCTTCCAAAGTGTCTCCTGTGCCTGTTGGTCTTTCATCCCCTATGAAGGAAGGGTCCAAACAACAACAACAACAGCAACAACAACAACAACATACTGTTTCTGGTCATGCACCTTTAAGAAATACCAATCTACCTCAAACGTCATCTTACTCTTCTTCTAGTACTTCTAATAGTGTTCGTTTAATATCAAATAAGACCTCTAGAGGTTAGTTTTGCTATTCTGTTTTCTTTTACTTTGGATAAGTAAAAAATGTATACACTCTTTGAACTATCATAGAAAATTTATTTTCCTACCTACAAGGTTAAATTTCTGGGTAAAGAAAGACCACAGCCCAATTGGAAAAGTGGAAAAGAACTGGAAGTGTACTTTTTGGTCAAACGGAATGTTCCAAATGGTTAAAGTAAAAGTTCAATTTCTGGATAAAGGTTAAATTTCTGGGACAAAATGTATCAAGCTAGTGGATAGATGCAGAGGACCAATCGAGTTTCCTGCACGCTCTCCATACCTTATGCCACTTGATTTTTTTCTTATGAGCCACATTAAAAGATCAGGTTTATCGTCGTAACCACATAGTCTGGACACGTTTTGGGATAAGATTCAAGTGGGGTGCAGAAATCCCTTTGACACTTTGGTGTGAAGTACGGAATCAGTCGTGACTGGAACTCAGAAATGCATCATTGTTGAAGGCCACCATTTTGAACTTTTACTTTAACCATTTGGAACATTCAGTTTGACCAGAAAGTAGACTTACAATTCTTTTCCAATTTTCCAATTGGACTGTAGTCTGCCTTTTGCCCAGAAATTTAGGTAGGAAAATAAATTTTCTTTGACAATTCAAAAGTGTGTTTACATTTTTTTGACTCTCCTTGTATAATGAGCTTTTATCATATCTAAATTCCTAGGAATTTAAAAGTAATTTTATGATGAACCCAACAGTTGATGCAACTTCATCAAAATGAATTTCTTAATTTGTGATATAATTGTTAATTAATGTTTTCAGAAAGGAAATGGGATTCTATTATTACTCAAGAAGTTCAGTTTCTAAAAGCTGCAGAAATTCATTCTCTCCATTTCTTTCTTAAGATTTGTTTGGAAACTGTTACTCGTGTGTTTTTTCCAATTTTTCTTTGCTTAATGTTAGTGGCATCAAACTGTTCAAAATAAAGTCAGGCTACTTAGAACATTGCACAGGGAATTGCAGAAGAGATACTTAGAACATTATTGCCTTGGTTAACTTTGGAATAATTAGAAAGTATCCAGTTTCATTTTCATTTCACACATTGGGTTAGTAATGTGTCCATGAAAAAAGATGATTGTTTATGATTATATACCCATTGCAGAGTTTTACGTGTGATTTGCATGTCAGATGGGCATTTTTTGCTAAAAAGCAACTTGTGATTTTTTGACTCGTTAGATTTTTAATGTCTCAACCATATCCTTCTCATTACATTTTAGCCTCACTTCATTTTATCATGTGTTGTATATAAATTATAAATAAAAAAGGGATGGTCCCTGGTTCAAGTCCAGGTCACAGAAATTTTCCTTCCCTTTTCTATTTGTAATTATGATATTTTTGAAGATATCACAGCTCTATTATCATCTAATTAACTATAGAGATTGTGGGTGCATGTAAAAATATGGACGTTCAAATGAACTTTGGGCTGACTATCTTCAAATGAAATTAATATATATCACAGTATATTAACTATTCAGTGTATACAATGTACAGTTCATTATACAGTACATTAATTCACTTATTCCAATTTCCTGTCGCCAAAAGCTAATATGAAAATAACTTCTCCAAAAGATGGAAACTTCAAAGCTGCTTCGATCTGATGAAGTTGCATTTTTTTCCAATCGGATTTCATTTCCTAATTTAACAGATGAATATTTAAAAGGCCCCAAAATTAAATTTCTCTTGTCTTTATTCAAAGTTAAATACTGTACAACATAAATATTAGTGCACACAACAGTAATTTCTTCTGTATTTCTGTATATTCTTGTATATTTTATTTCTTGCAACAAGTCATAAATGCAGATCGCATTATACTAGAGGATAAAATTTTTACTGGTTTTTTTGGGGCTCTAAAAGTGGAATCACATTATACAAAATGTGCATTATAGTAGAATGATTATGGTAACGCTGCTGCTCAGCAATGAATAGATCACTTCAAAAATGTGTGGTTTTTTTTTTTGTTTTGTTTGTTTAATATTTGCAAGGGGACCTTATGATGCTGGGTATTTATATTGATAGGAGAGGACCAATAGTTTTTATATTGATAAGATTCGGTAATTAAAAATAAAAAGATGTTATCTTTATTAAAAAAAAAAATACGATTAAATATTTGTTAATTATTTATTTATTTATTTATTTAAGTACAAGATACATAGAATCCAGTCAGGGCCTGTATGGTCCATGGCCGATGAGCGAGGTCCTTGACTGGGTTTTCAAGAAACAGATAAATGTAAAATAAATTGTATTATAAAGGATTAGTAGGGTAAAAGGTTAGAACAGGACAGGAATCGAGGCATTACTTACTACTGATCCCAGGTATAAGTAATACCTAGTTTCCAGCCCGTTTCTGATAGGTTGAACGAGTTTTATTCATTTACACATACACCAGTTTCCTTTTTCTTTCGTGCCGGGCACCATAGAATTTCAATTTGATAATAGATAAGAATTCAAATATAAATAAAAAAGAAATTGTAGCCAGTGAGAATCGAATATTGATTTCACTCTTTTGATACCAGAGCACTACACGATGTATTAATTGTGGCTCTGACTATAAGTTAAAATTTTCTATACTTGTACATATCACTTGGAAATACTGTACTTCAAAGTCGATTTTCGCAAGTATTTTTGAGAAGCGCATCATACTGTTACAGGAAATTGATATCTGGATACTGACCTTCAAGTCCTATAAATATAAAAAAAATTCAAGGACTCAGTACCTGTAAAGTCCCCTTATTAGATTAATGGTGTTTTAGCTATCGTGTTTCCATGAAATCAGTAACAGAGGAAAATTTACGTAAAGAAGCCATGAAAATTACTTCAAATTTTTGGAACCAGAGTGAACACGACCCCCCTATTCACTCAAGTATTACTACACTCGTATGGATGACAATTTTATAATATTTTCATTCACCTACTGATTAAAATTTATTACTCTGTACTGCAAATGCTTACAGTCAAATAGTGTAATTTGTCAGCAAAAATGTACATGTTTCCAATTTATCTCTTCCTGGAGCTTTAAATGGCTGATCAACGGTGCTCCTATTGAGGTTTAAACTATATTTATTGGTTTTAGTAGACGTTTTCCATCAATCATTATATTTTGTTGTGACGGCAATGGTTAACAAACTTATTATATATGTGTACGTCAAAAGTACTTTTATTTTATTTAATTTTCTTACTTTTTTCTTTTCTTTTCTTTTGGTGTTCGTGCCAGTAATTTCAATTTCTTTTTCTTTCGATCATTTCATTTTACTTAAACTAAAGCAATAGAAGGGTACAGAAGAATTACAAGAGTAAATAAATATACAGTAAAACCCCGTTACAACGTACTTCAAGGGACCTGGAAATTTGTACGTTATTCTGAAACTGGGAGGAGGGGGCTTGTGAACAATGCATATATTCATAGAAAAACATAAGAATACATGAATGCATTTTATTTTATTCAATACAAATACACTATAGCATATACAATATGTAGTATTACATTAATTTTTTAAAAAAAACCTCTAATGGCCGTCTGCTTTCTTTCTATAACTTGCCTCCCCCAAAAATCCTCCATATCTGACATTGAGAAGTTAAATGTTTCTGGTGCACCGCTGTGCTGTGCAAAATAGTTTCGTAAACTTTTTACAGCCTCCATTGCTACCAAAGTTGAGATGGCCGTTACCTCTGGTTCTAAATGGCCATTTTCATCTTCGTCTTCCTGATCGCTATGAATTTCATTTTGCTTTTATCCCATCTCCAGAATCTCTGAATCTGTTAACTCAGCAAAGGTGTAAACCATTTCGTCACACACTACATAATCTTCAAAGGTTATCTCTGCTGGCACATTGAAGACAGAGACAATCTCTTGCCACAAATCTTCAGGAGTTCGGCTCTCATTTTGTATACCTTGCGCCTGTTTTTCTTCAGTTGTTGCTTCAATCGTCCGTCAAGTGAAGGTCTCTAATCTAATTGCAGCACAAATCGGATTCCGACTGAGTAGCATGCAGAGATTTCCGGCTTTATATATGCCACACTGACCAACCAATGAAATGTCAACTCTGCTTAATTAGCCCATTGGCCTAGTTACAACTTTCGCATGAGCTGCATTGATCAAGCAGAGCAAGACATGTGAACGATGTACGTTGTACTGAAGGGATAATTTAACTAAGGGAATGTAAAATTAGCACGTTATTCTGAAATGTAAGTTAAAGTGAGGTACGTTATTCTGAAACTTTTTAGCATTAAAATACCTACGATTGGGACGGGGATTTGAAATTTGTACGTTATTCTGAAATGTACATTAATGCAAGGTACGTTGTAACGGGATTTTACTGTATGTATTAATGGGTTATAATTGCGAGTCTGTTGTGCAGTGCTGCGTTTGGCCCCTCCTTCTCTCTCTCTCTTAATAGTTACTAAACATCAAATCCCTAAAATTAGTGAAGCTTTAAAGGTATTAAGATGTACTGATGACCCCATAAAATGTGACATTTTAGAAGGTTTAGGAATTAATAGAGCCAAAAAATCACAAGCAAATGAATTTATTAAATCCAGCAAGATCTAGAAGTTGACCTATTATGGGAACAAATTAAGGATATCATTTTACAAATTTTTTACATTGTTTTACATCATTGTTTCTTGATTATACAATTTTGTCATTTTTATAATATAAGAATTGTTTACGCAAATGTTATCTTTCAAATTTCAAATTTTGTATCGTTTCATTTCCAATTTCAATTTTACTCCTTATCTTGCCTCCTGATAGCTTAAATGCCACAATGTCTTTTTATTTTATTGATACTTGCATATTTTTATCAAACATTGTCTTGATCTTTGTCTTATATAGTGGGTAATATTTCCTTTCAGAGTTTTTAACAAATGTTTCATATGAGTAAGCTTTTATATTATATATTCTCAAAATTAAAACAAAATTCTGATTTCTTTTTGAAATTGAAAATTTAAAAAAATAAGAAAGTTAAAGAAGAAACATTAAGAGTTAAAAAAAAATTAAAAGATATAATTAAGTAAATAATCAAAACTTAATAAAAGAACGTAATAAGAAAAACTAAATCCCAAGTGATGAAAATGGAATATTGAATTGGGGGAAAACCTTCCTCCCTTCAGTTTTTAATGAAATCTTTACTTAATAAATTTTTATTTTTTGGCTACTTCAATGTTTGAAAGCAACATTTAACTGTATATTTTTCATTTTATTCTTAGGAGGAACTGAAAACACTTTTTCTAATCCTACCCATTCATCTTATTTGAGCTCTATTCCTCCGATTACTGCAGCTTCCAGTTCTTCACAGCTGAGATCGCATATCAGTCTCCCAACTGCCAGCAACGTCGTCACCCAAAACACCACTACTGCCAATCACTCCCACCTTAGCAGTAGTCAAGCTAAATCTTTGCCTCAAATTAGTGATTTAGATTTTACACAGGTAATTTAACTGTCCCCTCTATAATTCCAGAATAATGAGTCACTTACAAGTTTTTATTAATTCTTTTTGATATTGATTAAATTGTGGAATAGTCAGAAAATACTTTTTGAAAAAAAAAATGAGCTACGGTTAAGGTTATATAAGAGTGTTGTGTTTTATGAGTCCATCTAGTCTCTGTTTTTTGAGCTGGGCATATTAGTCAGAGGAAGAAATACAGTTTGAACAACAAAAGAAAACAAGATGGCGTGGCACAGGAAGTGTGCAATTAGCCAATCAGAAGTGCTTATACAAGATGCATATCTTTTCTAAAGGCTTTTAATCTCCTAATTCTGTGCCCTTCTGTGCCAAACATGAGCTTTTTTTTTCTTGTACAAACTGTAATACATTAGGAAAATAGTAGACTTGCATGAGACCTAATAGGAAAATATGTTGCCTTACCTATGAATGAACCTCATATCTATACAAACTCTACCACTAACAAGAGAACCACGCAAAGGTGTACAGGTAAACTCTTTGTTTGCATGCAAGCATACCTCTGAAGCAATGGCGTTGTGCCGTGGCAGTAGTGGAAATGAGGACCAAAATGTGATTCCATAAGTGATTCTGATTGGTTTTCATTCATAAGCAGTTCTGATTGTTTTATTTGGCTTTACAAGCATATTCTATTTTAATTAGCCAAATAAAAGTACTACCAAATAATTTGCACTATAAATTGAATAATCATCTGCACAAATAGAAAAAAATAAATTACCGTAAATACTGTATTAAGCGCCCGGGCGCTTATTTGCAAAATTTCAGCGGACCCCCGGGCGCTTAATGCAGGCGGGCCGGTATTACAGGTCCGGCGCTTATAAAATTCTGCACAACTCTTATGGATACTATTATGCAAAATTCTCGCCCTTCTCCTTCATCTTTAATAAAGTATCCTGCTGTGTTTTCCATTCCCGTTAGGATCAATGCTAAACTGTTTGGCTGTAGCCTCTGTAGAATGGTTTTCAGCCTACTTTACTGTTGCGAGATTAAAATTGATGCTGTAACTGTAAAGTTTTCATTTTTCATCAGCTATGTTGCTTGACTGAATCCAAAATTAAAAGCAAGAAATCAGAAGACAATCATGCTGCTATCTAATTTCCGGTTTAGCAGTGGCATTTGGGAGAGCTTTCTAATTCCCGTGAGAAAGCAGCAAGAGAAGAAAAATCCACGAAATGAACTAAAATAAGCGCCCGGGCGGTTATTGAAGGTCCGGCGCTTATTTGCAAAAATTCAGCGGACCCCCAGGCGCTTAATGCAGGCAGGCCGGTATTTCAGGTCCGGCGCTAAATACAGTATTTACGGTACACTTTTTAATTCGAACCTTGATAATTCGAATTGTAATTTTCTTAATCACAATAAATTGAAGCATCTTGCTCTTCCCTTGAGATTCGATTTATCAGGATTCTACTGACAAGGTTAATAAGGAATCAATGACGCTCTTTTATTGAATTGAAGTTCTCTTAAAGAAAGGTAGTTGTCTGTTGTCATAATACAATTTGTTTATGCAAATGCAAATATACTGAGATTGAAACACAAAAAAGATTCATAAGTCACTGTGAATGCTGTTTCTATGAATCTACAACATTGACAGCAGACTTACAACATTTTAAATAATAATAATTATTAACTGGAGATGTGTCTCCAAGCAATAGATAATGATTTTTCAATTGAAAAATGGAAGGAAAAATTCTGCGACCCGGATTCGAACCAGGAACCTCGACTATCATGGCCGACGCCTCTACCTATTGGGCTATCGCAGACACCACGGACAGCCAAGCTGTCTCAAGGTGTCTTAAAGAACCAAATGTCACGGTTGAAAGCCCCGTGGGAGATGGGAACCTGGCCCGCAGATCGAGAATTTCTCCACTCCAAACCATCAGAAAGTTGATGAACTCACAAGTAAATAATAATAATTATTAACTGGAGATGAATCATTATCTATGCTTAGAGACGCATCTCCAGTTAATAATTATTATTATTTACTTGTGAGTTCATCAACTTTCTGATGGTTTGGAGTGGAGAAATTCTCGATCTGCGGGCCAGGTTCCCATCTCCCATTGGGCTTTCAACCGTGACAACTTGGTTGTCTTTAAGACACCTTGAGACAGCTTGGCTGTCCGTGGTGTCTGCGATAGCCCAATTGGTAGAGGCGTCGGCCATGATTGTCGAGGTTCCTGGTTCAAATCCGGGTCGCAGAATCTTTCCTTCCATTTTTCAATTGAAAAATCATTACAACATTTTGTTGCTAGTGTTGTGGTATTTAGTGGAAGAGCATTTGGAAATCCTACAGAGACTTATGAAAAACCCTGCATCTGTAGCCAAGTACTGATAAATACTGTAAATCCCAACATAGAGTTTCAAAGGGAGTTTCCATTAATTCCGACTGATTACCGACAGATCACATATGGTTGGAACTGTTCTGAACTGGGTGATTCTGTGCATTTTATGCTATTAGACAACCGATGGTTATTATTCAAAACTGAAGCTCTATTAGAAAGAATATGCGACTATTGTTCGGGATAAGTTAACCTATGAAATCTCAAGTACAGACAGCGATAAGGCTATATATAGTCCCTAGAATTTTGTTTAATATAATTAAAAGTTTTACTTGGTTTACTCTTCATGTTTTAAAGCTGAACACATCACTTGCCAGGTCTTTTCATGTTCACCTTTTGGAATTATTTCTTATCATGGCTATCACACCGTCACTATTCAAGTCATATGCCTTCAATCAATTGGATGAAGAAATTAGCTTTAAATATTTACATAACAACATCCAAATAATTCTATAGCAAGCAATTGTCTTTAGAATATTTTTCATATTACCAACCCCCTTCTTCCTTAATGACTCCCGTGCATTGATACAATGATCTCACACTGTACTTGTTCTGTCCCAAACATAGTTTATTATCCAAATTTTTTCTTATCTTCGGGTTCATTGCTTGCATTTACTTCATTCTTCTCTTGCTTATCATAAGTATTTAGGTGTCCTTATTGTAATGTAAAGGAAGAAACTGTTGTCCACAATAGAAAATGTTTAATGTACATATACATATTTTGATCATCCTGTGTATTACACACTGAAAGATGATCACAGGATGATCGAAATACATACTCGTATATGTACATTAAACAATTTCTATTGTAGACAAGAGTTTCTTCCTTTACATCATGTTATTTATCCACAGTACTTGATTAGTTTCCAGGTGTCCTTATCTTGGAAAAAGTTTTATCACACATCAGACAGCAAAAAATTTTGATTTCTTGAATTTCGTTCGCATTTTGATTTCACTTGACTTGGCAGAACCTGAACTTGGAAGTCCGGTCTCGCTATGTGCAAATAATCACACACAATGGCCGGAAATGGTCATTAGTTTTCAAACAGTCGGACTTTATGGAAATGCCCTAATTTTATTTTATTTATTTTCTTTTTTTTGTAAATCAAGCATATTTACACTTAATAGTTGCTTATGAAATGGGTAGAATGTGTAATTTACTGTGAAATGGTATTGATTCATTATTAGATAGAAATAAACAAACCAAATTTGTGAATTTTTTTTTTTTTAAATTTTTTTTTCCTCTGGTACATTTATTTACAAACTGATTAAACTCTCTTTTCTTTAGATGTTAAATTCCACCTGGTGTAACACAAGCAACTCTGCAACATCAGCAGCCTATAGCAGACATTATTCAAAATTGCTTCCAACAATTACAAACAATTCTAGTGTCTCTTCTTGTCAAGGATTGAAGATGGCAGAATCATCATCAAAAACGAGTAACAGCCAGCCGTTGCAACAACAAAAGGGTGTGATGAGCCGCGATGCAGGAATCTCTTCCATGCCCACTACGTCATATGGTCAGAGTCAAGGTTCTTACTAAATGACAAGTGCATAAAGAAAATGCAAATTGTGACGTATATATTATACATATGCATACGTATAAATATATATTTAATTATATAGGCTGGTATTTAGGAAGGATCTGTTAAAAAATGAATTTAAAAAAAAATCTAAAAAAATCTATAATCTCTAGTTAAAAGATTTTGAAATTTTACCATGCCCACCGAAAGCAAAAACGTGGGAGACGAGCTGCTTTGTGTTTCTTTTGCTAATTAGATAATAATGTCTGTCTGTCGTGTCATCATCACCAGCTGCATTCCTGTGCAAAGTCTGCTCACTTGTTTAATGATGAGACAACGCTCCATTGAAACCATTTCCTTCTGCCATATCACAGTGTGGTTTAAAAACATAGAAAAAGAAAAAGAAATGAAAGAGGGGAGGAAAAAACAAATAACATGAAATATTTTTTGTAGTTATGAACAAAATAAAAAAAAAGGCTCTATTCCTATCCTAATTATTGTGTTTGATTGTGGGGAATTTTGCATTGACAAGAGAAACAAAAAAAAAAAAAAAAAAAAAGAGGAATAGATGTATATGTGTATATTAATTTTCATTTAACACTATATTTCATTTTTTTTTTGTTTAAGGATAATTTTAATAATAATGTAAAAAAAGAAAAAAAAAAACAAACAAGAAAAACAAAAAAAAAAAAAAGAAATGGGAGTTGTTTTGAATGTTTAATTTTAATGTATTATTGTGTTAATTTTGCTTGAGCAAATGACTGGGTAGATCGTTTGATTTCTTCCCTTTTTTGTTCATTCTTATTTTTCCCACTCCGTTTTAGAATTATGCCAAACGAACGTTTTGATTTTGAATGTAAGAAAGAAATGTAAGTATTAGCTCAATAGTGGTATTTGTGATTATGAAAATCTCTAACAAAACATGGTATGGATTTCACACTTGTCTGCTTGTATGTTCATTCTGTTTTATGTATATCTTTACTACAATTATTTCTGACATATGCTCAGGTTTGTTTGGTGTTTCCCTTTGTTGACCTTATTTAAATTTAAAAAAAATGAGCCACAACAGACTCGACTGCTGTTTCAGATGGGGAAGTATACAGGATAGATTTTGTTAAAATAGAAAATAGCTTTATGCCTTTATTTTTATTTTGGCTGTGAAACTGATATGATAAAAAAAATGTATATTTGGAAGTTGGAAGAGACCCCTGTTGGACTGATGCCCCTAATTTAATTTCTTAAAAGTTGGTTCTGCTATTTCCAACATTCCTCCATTTCTTCTGAACAATTAAGATCGTTTCCATTGATGATGGAAATTCATTATTCTTTCACAAGTGTAAGCACGATCCAAGGAAGTCTAGACAAGGAATGAAATATCAGTGGACATGGTTTAAAATAAAATAGAACATAATCGCTCACTTTAGAACCAAACCAAAAAACAAACCAAAAAATGTGATGACTTTTCACTGCCAATGAATTGATCGTTTCCCATAATAAATGAAATTCATTTTCATTTTCTGTTTTGATTCTCTGTGATGTATGCATGTGTTCAGATAGGAATAGAAATTTATATTTTAACTTTTATCATTCTTGCCTCTCCATGAGGATAGGATGCTTATCTATGTACTGTCATGAATTCATTTCTAGTATTATTTTTCTATTAATAATACTACTGCTAATATGCTTATGATTATTATTATTATTTATTATTATTATATACTTGTCTTCCATTTGTCTATGAAGTGAAGCACCAATCTTATTTCTTTCTTTAGGTAAAAAAAAAAAAAAAAAAATTCATTTAGACTATAAATACAAATAACACTATTACTGTACATTGGAAGGGAAAATGTTCTAAAAGTGATCTCTTTAAGTATTTTGACTAAGCAGAGCCACTGGGCTCTAATTCTTTCATTCCCTTTTGAAACCTAGGCCCTAGAAATGATGGTCAATACTGTTAACTTTGGCTGTTGCCATGTGTATTACGCTAGATGAGTGTGGTTGGCCATGCAATTATGTGCATGTGTGTGCGTGTGTGCATATGCTTGTTTTGTTTGTGTGTTTGTGTTTTCTTTTTTCTCTTTCATTTGCTGAAACTGTTGTTTTGCTTTTGCACCCTTTAGTGCAGTGGATAGAAATTAATCATGCAGAAATAAAATGAATAAATGTATGTACAAAGCGACGTCAGGTTGTTAGCGCTGCAAATCAAATGTCTACTATACAGAATTGTAAAAATAAATAACAAATAAATAAAAACTCAAGTTATAAATCGTCCAGTTGAAAAAAAAAAATTAAATATTTTTGTTTTTCATTTTTGTTTTTGTCTTTTTTTCCTTTGCAAGGCTTGTGTGCTTCAGTGTTTCCTCTTTGAAAGGCAGTAAATATTTAAAACCATTTCAGAATGACTTTTAAGAAAGTTGCCCCAATTAATAAAAATCATGTTCCTTATCTAAAGGAAGGGATTTTTTTATTTTTTTTATTTTATATGAAAGCCATGAATGAATTAAAATTGCAATCATTTTAGAGAAATCTCACGAGGGGAATGGATTTATTTTTGCCTTGCTTTTATTTTTAGCATGTACTGTTTTTTGTTTCTTCACAGTTATTGTCTGTTTCTTAACATCTAATCAAAGCTAATCAAACAGCAATTAAGACTTGAATTTCCATTGTGTTTCTTTGCACAATTCTTTAAACTGACTATAAAAAGTGAACAGTTCTTAAACTTATTTGTTTTTTCATAATTTAAAAACAAAGAAAATCCAAAAATATAAACAAAAAAAAAACTTTTGTGCATTGTGTAAAGGAGAGAAGTTTAAAGATAAAGAAAACTACACTTTGTTAATAGACTGAAGCAATTTTTGTATATAGTTATATTCAATGATAATAATGGGCATACTGATAACTAGTATGTATGAAGATGAATAAAAAGAAATGGCATTTTTTTTAAAATAACTTTGTGATTTATTTTTATTATTTTTTTCTTTCCTATTTCATTCTATGAATTGTGTTAAAAAAAATTTTTCCCTTATTTATTTCTCTTGTGATTTATATATTCTATAGCTTCAAAAAGTTCCCTGCATTGTTTACCATTTGCAGATCACGCTCAAATGTGTTTTGACATGATTTAAACGGAATGCTGTGTTGCACGGGCAGTCGGTTAAATGGTAGTGTAGTGTAAGCATCGCATTCCGATTTCGCTACATAAAATGTCAGTTATGGAACAACGTTCGAATATCAAAGATAACCATTGGAGTGGCCGTCCATCAACTTCAATCAGTCCATCCACAATTAATCTTATGAGCAACATCGTATGAGAAGACGAGACGCCAAAGTGTAGAGACAAAAGCTGCTGCGATATCCGCACTTTGCACTGTTCCACAAAGGGGCTTCCCAGAGTGTTTCCAAACATTATACAGACGTTGGCAGAAGTGAGTTACTGCCCAAGGACAGTATTTTGAAGGAAAAGTTGTTTAAATGTATGTATTTTTTTCTGTGTGCAGAAATAAAAATTAATTCTGGGAACTTTTTGAAGCTACTAGTGTTTATATACATACAGGTATTTTTGTATATTATTTTTACAGTTTAAAATTTTCAATTTTCTTCCTGTAAGAATTGTTTTGTATCATGATCTACATAATATTAACTTACAGATATTTTTCAAAAACCCAGGACAAAATTTTCTTTTATACAAGAATAATGCAGTCTTATCTAGTCATGCCAAGAAGATAACAAATACTATTATTTATAATGCTCTGATTAATCCAGTGGTTCTCAACCTTTTTGCCTCGTGGAGCCCTTTTTAGGATCAATTTTTATGGCAGAGCCCATTAGTCCTACCTAATATCTACGGTGCAGCCCTTTAGTCAATAAATCACTCGTGACATTCAGTTCCAGAAAGGCCAAATAACTCGTGATGGGCCACAATAATTATTTATTTATTAATTGCTTATTATTATTATTTTTTATTTTATTTTCCTGAATCAGATGAGCACAGGTTGAGAAACACTGGACTAGTCATTCAAAGAAGTTCTTGCTGTAAATCGGTGTTACAGCAGAAACTGGAGATGGTGTTAAAAAGACCAATTTAAAGATTATATCCCATCACCAAGACTATTGTAGATTACTATAGGATGAAAGGGCAATTCCAATTAGGAGATCAAAAACTGAATAAATTAAACATTCATTATTGCAGTGAAAGCAAGCTTTGTAGATATCTCAACGGTATAAAATATGGCAATCATGATACTGTTGTTATCGTACATCCAATATGCATCATAATGCATGGAGAATTGATGTTAGAAGTTGTCTATTTAGAGGCCAGTGACAGAAAATACCATTTGAGTGATCAATTCCTGTAGAAGAATATGCTGGTGATTATTTTTTTTTAAAGTAATGGAAACATTCACACTTGTCATCATAATGTGGCAGGAGTACATATGAGTGAGGCTTGACAATATACATCACAACAGACAATTACCTCCAGCTCACAATTTGTTAAGTTATGAGTTTGGCACTATTCATGGTATGAATATTCATCTGGGATATTGCGAATGGTTAATTAAAACTTATAAAAAAAAATGCATTATGTTGATAGCAGTGAAAATTCTTTACAGTAAGTACCAATGTTTGGAACATTGTATTTAACTGTGCACCTTAGTGATTTCATGCTAAAAGGGATTGACCATAGATCATTGTACTAAACAAAATAATGAATTAACTTCAAGATTAAGTTTTATCTCTTCCTGCCCTTGTAATCCTATTGAATTTTTATGAATTAGATGGAGAGTTATTTAGGAATGAAGCCTGTCCTTGTTTGCTGTAAAAAATGTTACTAGATGAAGGGTTACAATCGTGTTTAGTCATGTTAAGTATTATGAAGAATCTGTGCTATTTCATCTGTTTGCAACAAAGCTCTATTTATTTGATACCAAAAGTTTATAAGATGATGGGCTATATCTTTTTATCAATTGGATATCATCTAGACCTCAAAAGTTGGATGATCATCTAGCCCCAAAATTGTGGGGGAAAAAAAGTGGCTTTTCATCATCATTATTTTATTAAATTTTATTTAATTATTTTTATATTGAACTAAGGAAGTTATGTTTATATCGCATGTTATGGTGGACTATAATTTTTTTTTTTTTTGTTTCATCAACTGCATCAACTTTTCTTTATTTATGCAAGAGGTCACCATAGAACATCTAAAAGGACAGAAAAGTGAGTTCTTTTATCCATGCAAGACTATTGTCTAATTGTACCCATGACATAAGAGATGGTTCCATGGACTAGTCTACATATTTACCATATTCTAAATTGCAACGAGAATTCCAATTAGATTGATTAACCAAGAGTTCCCTGTTTTCTTGCGCTATTTCTATTTTCCATTTTTGCATTTGCAAGAAAGAACTTTCTGTCATGTTTGCTGACACGGTGTAGCCCATTTGCGCCAATATCTGATTAATTGTGCTTATAAAAATGAAATGTTCGGCCCATCTATATTATATTCATCTGCAATTTACCTAGCTATTGAACACTTTTGTCCATGATCCTTACTATTCTCCATTCACCCTTAACATCTAATTGCCAACTCCTCATATGCATAAAAAAGCGGAAAGGTTGTCCGTTTCGGAGATGGTTCATTCTTGCAAATATATTGCTCGACCAGTGCAATGTTATAGTAGGAATGATTGTATATATTTACGAGGAGCGTTCAAGAAGCAGTGCACCACAATTTATTTCTACTATGCGAACAATGCTATGTGGCTGAAATTTCAAGAAATCTTAGATTGGAATTTCCACCTCTGTTGTACGAAGTTGCAAGCTCTGCCACAGGTGGCACTGCGATAGCAAATGTTAAAATGACAGATATCGGTGATGCACGTTACAAGCTTCACTATGTTGCCTCATCCACCCTATAGTTTTGACTTGGCCCATCGGATTTTGCATGTTTGACCCTTTAAAAAATGCACTCTGTGGGATTCCGTTCGAGTCTGATGACGATGTGTGCGTTGTAAAAAAAAAAAAAAAATAGTTGCATGACCAGGACCAAGAATGGTACAGAGGGGCAGTACCAACGCCACCTAGAGAACAAGTGGTGGTGTTGGGAATATGCACTCTTCTGGAACGCTGGCATAAAGCCAAAGAAATGGAAGGAGGAGTTCTATTTTTTTTTTTTTTTTTTTTTTTTTATAAATAATCAGTAGAACCTTTACCACCTAAAAAGAAAGCCTGTGGACTGAAAAGGCATTGTTAATTGTTAAATCATCATAAAAAGGCATTGTTAATCTACCAATAAAGAGCCCTAAATCATGATTTCTTATGATCATGTAACATATGAAATTTGTGCACAGCTTTTTTCTAGGAGATGGTGGAGAATTGACTGATGTCAGTGTTGCAACATTGTATGTTCTATACATCCTTTTTTGAACGTGCTTGCATTTTGTACAGTTTTTTTTTCATAAATATTGCATCAAATGTCCCAAGGTGTGTGTGTGTGTGCGTGTGTTTTAATGGTGTGTTAAAGTGTTGGGAATTTCTAAATTAAATGAATTAATGAAGCGTCATCTTGAAGGATGAATAGGAAAGGGCTTGGTACTATAAGAGACCTTCAAATTATCATCTTTTCTCGATTTACGAGTTAATCCAGTTAACTGTGGCATAATCTGTAACGATGAGAGAACTCCCTTATTACATGTATAGACTATAACTGGCAAGCTACAGAAACAAAACAGAATCTCGGCCTCACTTCAAGAAAATAGTAATTGTATTTCTAAACCCACTGACCCAAAGATAGGTACATTGTTTATACAATTCATGCGCATAAAACTAATAAACAGCGACCAGAATAAATGAAGGTTTATCAAAAAATAAATCCCTATCTGTTGAAAAACAAGTCTTTATGCGTGGAAAAAGTTTTTTTCGCATTAGAGATGGTAGCATATTCAAGGTCCCCCTCTGCTACCGTTTTACTTTGGAATTTGGACTTAGCTGTTTGGCCACCAACACCAATTTTAACACATTTCTTCCCCTTAGTAAGAACACTGGGGGAAATTGAAGTTTTTTTTTTTTATTGTTATACGTGCAAAAAATAAAACTTAAGTGGCTAATTTATCACAATGTAGTATCAAGAGCTCATAAGGTAGTATCCTATGTTTTCGCTTATATTCTTGAAAGCAGAGGAAAACCGCGTTTCAGCCAGCGTAATCAAATTAATTGAAGCCAATGCAGTTGGTGGTATTGTCATAGCGCTTTCTTTCTCACTTTACGTTGTAGTCAGTTGCGCACGTACAATATCTATGTGTTGTAAAAAAAGGCAGTGATCAGTGGCTTGCTGCGTTTATTGGGCTATTTTTCCATTTACACACCGCGTTGGTCATGTGTTTAAAGGAGAAGAATCCTTTATAACTTGGAATGCGCCCTTTAATCTTAGTAACCAGATACTTTTCTCAAAATCTTAATACATAAGTATAAAAGATTTAAATTACTACGTCCAAATATATATACTGGCTTTTTAAGGTGTTTTTGTAATAATAATAATTTGTGGAAAATTCTCATTCAGCCAATGAGGAGCCGTTGCAAGTCTTTGTCACGAGGAGGCGCCACTGTCATTTGACAGACGGCAGCGGTAGCTCTATGGTGGTTGCTCCATCAATGTCGTAAAAGTGAGATTTTTTTTATTTTTATCTATGACGAGATTCAAAGTATAATACAAAGACCTAGTTTTGCCCTGCTACCATTATGAAATAGAGATTTAAATTATTGGAAGAGTTGAACGTTTAATAATTTTGTTCGTCAAATACTTTGACTGAAATTGCGAAATGGACTTTACTCGCAACTTCGTCATTCGCCGTTCAATGGTAAGCCTAGTTGTTATTAGTTAATAAAAATGTGTTTAATTATCGTGAATATTGTTTAATAATCACATAAATGGCTAGATACGTTGGAAGTCGTTGTCTTTAATGAATGCGTGAACTGTTTATTTTTTAGTATTTTGTTCCGCGGACTCGTATGTGCGTACGTTGCAGGGCACTTCGTTGCCATTTTGTTACCATTTTTAAAGGAAAGCCAGAATTTGGTATTTTTAACACTCCATGAATAGAAGGTAATTAAACCGTTCAATGCGATAGATTAGACACTTTTATGTTATTAGTATTTTATCTAATGAAATTAAACCTGGGTTATTATAATTTATTTTGAAGGAAAAACACGAGCAACCGCAAATAGTGTAGCCGAAAAGCAGACAAGGTTCGACCTATTTCAACAATTATTTTGAATGAAAGGAAGACGATTTGACGTAAATGAAACAGTGGGAACATTGACATTGTTTTTTTCCGAGCGCAGTAGGGACATAGGAAAACCGTAACTAATGCGAAATAATGCGTTTCCATCCATTGACGGGTTGCAGTAACACCATAACATGATGGCGATTGGGACGGCAGCCCGAAGACTGGAAAGCCACACAGGAAAGCTGCATCAAAGGTAAGAAACCCTCTCGATATCTAATTTTCACACAAAAAGAAAATTGTTGTAGATGGCGGAGTGAAAAAAATAGTTTATTAAATTTTTTTAAATTTGCATTTTCGTCCAGTTGTATTAATTCTCATTCTAGTCGCTGACGCTAATCTTTATTAGTTTCTCAGAAGGGCAAAAAGATCGACGATTTCATGACTGTTTTTGCTCGATTGAATTAACACAAAGCCATTGGTGAATTGCGCGCTTTATGCTAAAACTGAAATAAATTTTCTGATTTTATTAGATATTGGACACGTACGTAAATGTTATTGTAAACATGAAATTGACTGTGAAAGTTTATAGTGAAATTGAATTTAGAAAATGCTTTCCACTCGGAAGTCTTCTTTGATAAAAGACATTGGTGAAAAGAAATTTTTTTTCCCCTCACAAAAAACTGACGACAAATTGGGTGGGAAAATTAAACTGACCAATGAGGGTAGGTCAGGCTTTCAGGTTGCGAATTACAAAAGTCCATTTAATAAATATGCTTGGGATTTAATTTGATTCTAACCTTATTTGCAACCAGCATTGAATAAGGCAAAAAGAGCCAATAGAAAATAACTGTTCATACGCCAAGTTTAGCTTGATTGCC
Source organism: Rhysida immarginata (assembly GCA_023313115.1). Taxonomy (NCBI): domain Eukaryota; kingdom Metazoa; phylum Arthropoda; class Chilopoda; order Scolopendromorpha; family Scolopendridae; genus Rhysida; species Rhysida immarginata. The sequence continues at coordinate 2,831,595 of JAHWFO010007316.1, forward strand.
TCGGATGGGCTGAAATACTGCTCTCATGTCGATTAACGGACTATTATTACTATACACGGTGATTATCCGCACCATCTGGCTTGATGCTATGCCCGAATGGGCAACGCTGTGCAAGATAATTGAAAAGATCTTCAAACGTTCTCCTCACAAACGGACCGGAGAATTCTCGCAGTTAATCTATACATGTGACTTTTTTTTTTTTTTTTTTTTTTTAATTTTTCTGAAAAGACATTTAAGGGCTCATGGAATCCAGCATCTTAAATCTGTCCTTACATGCAAGAAATGTCGAATTCATAACATTTCTTTGATAATACAGTTTTTTAAACTAATTTCTTTTATACTTAGGATGACTTTTTTCGATCACATTATTTCGTGTAGTCCATCCAGCGAAAGAAAAACTTTGTCAAGGTCTTGAAGTGAAAAATTAGCCTATCAGAGCGACTTAGGATAGATTTACATCGTTTTAATTGACTAATTTTGCATGTCCCGGTCTTGACACAGTTTTACCTTTCGCTGGATGGATTGTTATGGAATAGTTTTCCAGCCTATGGAATGGGATTTTATCACGTGCGTTTGTTTACATCTCCCGCAAAGTTAAAATGGATGCAGTTTAGTTCAGTGTATTTCCTTTAGCATTTGTTCACAAAGGATGAGTTATCGAAGCTTTTCTTCAGTTCCCCTCAAACAACGCTGTTCGATTGTGGGTTGTTAAGCGGACTATGCAAAGAGTAATATTTTCAGTTTTGCGCAAGACTCTTAATTGATTCAGTTTTGCTTAATGCGTGATTCTTATCCGTTGAATGAATTACAAATGTAGAGTTTAGGGATCTTTTTAGGGGTTCTTTATATTTCCATAGAAGGCATCACGTTGAAACGCGTCATTGGCCAACAGCCATTTATTGAAAGAAATGCAATTGAAAGCCATGAATTCTTAGGAGTGATAACAAGAAAGGAAGAAGCGAAACCACTATTCCACATAAATGAATTTTATAAAATAAAATCATATGTTCATTTCGGAGCTCTGTCTCCTTCATCAGTGTGAAACAACTTTTTGACTTCACTGATGAAAGAGACAGAGAGCTCCGAAATGTTGATTTGAGTTTGAATTTTATAAAATTAATTTACGCGGAATAGCGGTTTCTTTTCTTCTCTCTTGTTATCGTAGTGTTCAGTCTTGGCAGTTTATATTTCTTATTTCATAGAAGTGATTGTTGATGATTTTAATCTCCTTAATTAAATATATCAAAACTGATAAAAGAATAATAATAATAATAAATAAAATTGATATTTACCAATGAAATGAGTTGTTCGCTCTTGAAGTTTTGAATTTGGGGACGTTGAAGTCATCAAACAGGAGATGTGAATGGAGGTGGTGATGAGTTGATGAAGAATGACTAGTTGATGCAATTGATTATAATTAAATAAAATAAAACTTTTTCAAGTATTCTTCAATTAGTCTTTTTGAATTATTGGTGAAAACGGGGGTGGGGGGTTTCAAAGTTTGAACGAAAATTGTTAACAATTTTATTTTTTTATATTTTTTTTTATTTTTACAAGATTTACAAAAGTAATTTACAAAATCTGCCAAAATTGAATGAACAGTTTTGCTCGTGAGATTTTGCTTTTAAATCTAAATTACACTTAAATCCCTATACTTTATAGAGTCCAAACGGACAGAATATAAATATAAATATAAAAAAAATAATCACACCCAAAAATCGCTGTATTTTAAAATGCAAACGGACAGATTATAAATATAAAAATAAAATAAATACAAACCAATAGTTTCAGCCAAAAAATCAAGTCTAAAACAATATTTAAAATTCAAAAGAGTATAAAATATAAAATTTTAAAATCCAATATATAAAATTTAAGTACAGTTTAAACAACGAAATTATATATAATAAGAAAAATTTTCTCTTATTCCAAAAATACAAAATTTATTGATTTGGAAAAACCC
>JAHWFO010007316.1:2838554-2857691 GCA_023313115.1 Rhysida immarginata
GTGGTTCACATGATCTCAATAATGAAAAAATGAAATATCGTTTGAACGGAGAAAGAGTTTTATTTCAAATTTTTAGGATTTCCACAGGAGAATAAAGGAAATGAAATGATGAGCTTCTCAAAATTACGGAACGAAGTCTCTGCTCTAAGTTCTCGATAACCCGCTTGAGTTGATCTATTTAAATCGACCTTATCAATAAACCGAAAAATGAGGAGCCAGAAACTGTGGATGGACATCAAACAACAGAAGACAGAGAAACCACTAATCCACATAACGAATTTATTCTGATGAATACGTATTTCGGCATCTCTCTGATCGTAGCTTCCTTTGGATGCTGAAGAAGGCAGCTTGGCTGCCGAAATACGTATTCATCAGAATAAATTCGTTATGTGGATTAGTGGTTTCCCTGTCTTCTGTGGGGAGGGCAAGCAAGTCTTCGCCAAAACAATTCGGAAAGTCCTTGCGAGAGGCGATTGTCATAATGACTTCTGAGCAAGTCCAGGACGTCACCTGTTGAATGTTGAGGTGCTCCATCCTACTAAAACCGTTCTTGGATGTGTCTTGGGTCCAGTGTTCGTGGTAGGCATCTGGATGAACCTTTCTGTCAAGAACTTCATGCAGCGTTAATCCGATAATTTGGTGCAAAATAAATTTTCGAAGAAAATAACCAGACTGAAATTAAGGCGGCGCTAGCAGTCTTCTCGCACGACCTTTGGCGGCACTAGCTCCGCCCGTTAACGAGTTATCACACAAACAGATTAGCGAGACCTATTGAAGCAGTCTCTACATCCGAGTCATTAAAGTATATCAGTGTGGATTTGTGTTTTACTTTGATGCTTTTCTTAACCTGTACATCCGACGTTCCTTGCCGATTCCTCCTCAAAAGGTTAAGCCATCGTGACGATGAGTGATTCTGACGTGCTCCACTCTTGGGCGATTGCAGTGGCCATAATCCATCGTTCCTTCGTGGGGTTACTTCTAAGCTGCTTTGGTTAGCACCTTTCACTTAGTTTTACGGAATATCCTTAAGGCCCATTCTCTTTTGTAAGGAATTTGCTGATCGAAATTGGTTTCCCCATTTCCCGCAGGTGATCGGACGTAAACTTTTGATCTGTAGATGGTACCATCTCCCGTGCCAGCTTTAGCTTCGATAGCCGACAAACGACCATATCAAAAGTGGGATTTCGGTGTTAGCCAAAGAAAGTCGATACCTTTGCACCTGCTTTGCATACGACAAGGCATCTTTCTAGAGCATCGACAAAGAGTCCTCCAATAAGATGGAAAAGAACGCTTAAGACTTCTAACCGTAGTTTATTAGAGATTTAGAAGAGTCATCTTCCTTGCCCGTGGTGGTTACGACCTTCGCCTTGGAAATGTACAACGGGCGACTCGTCTTCCTTGTTAACCAAATTCCCTTCTTTTTGTCTTTTTTCGGCACCCGGAGAATTCGGAGGATGGGCATTTGCTCTTGTCCTTTCCCACTCCATTTCACAAGTGTATTTGGTCACTGTATATATGTTGTGTGTCTGTCTGGGTGTGTTTGTGAGTGTGCGAAGGGAGGAGAGGAGTGGGTTAACTTGTGTCGCGACCGAGTGGCGCTAGACTGGCTTTCCAATTAATGCGCACAGACCTTTAACGTGACACGTGATAAGCGAGAAGGAGAGGTTAATAGGGAGCCTCTCATACCCCCAAAAGTCTTAAACGAAATGACATTTGGAGCGTAATTACCATTACCTTGGAATGTCTGTGTGTGTGCTATTTTTTTTTTCCCCTTTGTCTCGCTCGCCCCGTCTGTTTCTCGCTAGGTTAACGTCGAGGAATTATAATTTGGATTGTTTTCCTTTTTATTGCGCTTATTGTTATTAATGTTATTATTATGATGCTGCTACCCACCCCATCCTTGTCCGTTGCTTTTCTCTTCGTTTGAAAGGCACGCGGTCGTTTATTAAAAACTTGGGAATGCGCTTCAAATATTCATTTTTTAATTTAGAGAAACCGTTTCTGCTCCCCATTAATTGTGTTCCGAGTTTTGTGTTGTAGTCGCTTCTTTCATCCTTTATTTTTTTTATTTATTATTATTTTTTTACCCTGAACATAGTTTGGTTTTAATTCTGAGAAAAGTCGAGTCTTTCGCTGGTTCCATTAAATACCATTATTACGACCATGTAATTACTTTCTATGAAAACAACAAGAGTCATTTATTTGAAGGTTTATATTTAGTATTATTATTTTGATTGATGTCAACTCGTTTTCTTTAGAGTAGTTAAGAGGATGCTGAAAATGGTGGAAGTGATGGCTCGTGCTGAAACGAAAGAGAAAGCTGTCCCAGCTTAAGGAAAGCTCCACCTAAGAATAAAAAGGGCTTCTGAATACATTTTTGATCGTTGGATAGGATTATGCACACGAGGAAAGGCAATAATGTGGGTTCGTTTTTGATTCTACATAGGCCAAAAGTACGATCGCTAAGCAACTTCGGTCTCAAATGGGTACTTCTGACTTAACTAGATGGAACCTGTTTAACCTACTTGTGTATTTAATCACAATCCTACCAGTCTTCGACCTATTTCAATCAGTTTAATGGTTTCTGCTCCAGTGATAACACGAGGGTTGTTCAAGAAATTTTGCCTCCTGATCCAACTCTTTATTTGTTAAAAAGAGATCCTCATCGCTGTTCGCAATATTCGTCATACGTCTACGGAACACACTTTTATTTTTTGTTTTCAAGAAACTCCAGAGAAAGAAATTTGGAATAGTAAAATAAGGTGACCGAAAAATGTTAGTCTGCTACACACTAATTCGCGGAGCCACTGTAGCACAATTTTCAGAAACTGTTGCAACAGTACATCGAATTAAACGAACGGCATCTTCTTGATGTAATTTTCACAATAATTCTTGGAAAATCTCTGAAATAAATGGCATATTTCGGTCTATCAAATGGTGACGTTCTTGGTTTTGTGTTGCTTACCATCTTTCATGACTAATTGAAATGTGACATTCACTTCGGCACCACCCCTCTATTTTCGAGCTTCGTTACAGTGTTAAGCTGTGATATTTTGTGGGTTTTGAGATAAATCTTAATCTGTAAAAATTGGGTCTTTTTAGCATAACGATATGGTGGATCTACAATTTCGGCTAAAATTTTAATCGAAATACGTAGATCAAAGCGCACGAAGGCTATATAGGACTGCAAGTTCAGCAGGAGTGCCACAAGTTATATGAATGAGTTCGTTGTCATTGAGCATGAAAACCAGCAACAAAACAATATAAGGCCACTAGTCGATCAAGACTTAGAGGGCGAAGCCAACACCACCTATGCGCGCAAAAACATAAAAACACGTCATACATTATTACATCATCATAAAAAGTCATAACTTAGAGCATATTATTGGTAGAAAAACGATTAACTATGGCTTTTTCTGATGATGTAAGAATGTATGACGTGTTTTTATGTTTCTGTTAGCAGGCCTTCTCTCTAGGTGGTGTAGGCTTCGCTCTAAGTCTTGATCGACTAGTGGCCTTACATTGTTTTGTTGCTGGTTTTCATGCTCAATGACAACAAACTCATTCATATAACTTGTGGCAGTCCTATATAGCCTTCGTGCGCTTTTGATCTACGTATTTCGATTAAAATTTTTGCCGAAATTGTAGTTCCACCATATCGTTATGCTAAAAAGACCCAATTTTTACAGATTCTTAAGGTCCTTTGTTGGACATTATTAACAAATATTAAACACTGCACAAAACAATGAAAACAAGACAAGCGCTTTTAAAAAAATGGCCAAATTGGCAACGCTGAGCCGACGCGATCTAAACAAAGCCATGGCACTACAGCACTTGTGTTGAAACGTCACAAAAAGCGATAGGAAATGTTGAAATGTGAATTTTGTATTTTAGATAAATGAGTAAATACAGTAGAATAAAATGCATTAATTCCAAACCTGGGTCAATTAATAAATCATTTTATTTTAAATTTTAATATCCTTATTTTGATTTTAAATTTCTGTTTGCATGAAGTCACAAAATCTATTCGTTTCAATGACGTCATAAAAACGGTGCCACGGCTTGTTTAGATCGCGTCGACTTCGCTTAGGGCCAGTTAACTATCTACTTTCTCAGCTGAGACTTCTCAACTTAAAATTGTGAGTGTTCAGCAATAATACAGTGACATTTTTGTAACCAAAGGTTCCTCATATTAACGATATAAGTCCATTGTTGCTAAAGACTCAGCTGAAAAGACTCACTTGAGAAAGTAGATAGTGAAGTGGCCCCCTTAAACCCACTGCAGAACTGGTCCAGCGCGGTTTATGCTTAAGTCGAATGTAATAACAATGTGATAAGGATACAAGGATAACTTTTGAAACTCAATTCTGTTTCAGTGGTCTAATACCCCAATTGAACAGTTGAGAACCATAGTGGACCACGTGCCATTTTTGAACAATTGAGAAAATGAAGAACAAAGTTTGTTAGCAAATATGCGAGTTATGTCAGGCCTATTGATCAAATATACTTCATATAATTCAAACTATGAAGATGGACCATTTGACTGTATCGCCAATAACTCAACTGCTTATCCACTGTAGATGGACAAGCCCACTATGGTTCTCAATCCCGCTAAATGGCAGCACTGGTGTAAAGATACTTTTTGGACACCCTACATTTAAACTGGATAGATATCAATCCATAGCGAGTTTCTGTTAGAAACAAAATCCCGACTTTAGAATTCAGAAGTAGCATGCTATACGGAATCCGATGGCTTTGCATAGCGCTTAGGTTTCGTCAAACGTTGATGTCTAGTGAACAGTCAAAAACATTTTCCTCGTACAGCATCGGTTTGTTATGAAATTGGATTCTTCTTGAGCTCCGGAAAACATAACCAAATGGCTGCCAATAGTTATCTGATTGCAAACCAAACTTCATTTCTAGCGATTAATTTATTTTCTTTTTGTATTTTTTAAAACATTCCTTGTAATGGCAATTTTTTAAAAATCTTCATTGTTTGCATTATTTGGTTTGGACGAAAGTATAATCAGGGAACTATTACTCAAAAAGAGGAGCAACTCGCGTAATAGGCCGAACGTATGTTAATCTGAATTAGGGCCTTGTCGTTGAGATGACAAGTGCCATAATGAGAATTGAGTTCGAAGACGGGGTTGGTGATGGGGAGAAGAGCGGAGTGGCCCTTTGTGTCCAGTTCCTCTCTAATTTGTCTTTGGCTGCGAAAACATGGCGGGGAATTTCCTGGCCCTCATCTTGACGGTTCTTCCGAAATGATCTCCGTGGGCGTCTGTCCGTCTGTCAGCGTGGATTCCACGGGGCAGTTTGAGTTGCAGGAAATATCAATCGCAATCGCAGCTGATAAATTAGGCTGAGTCGGTGGGTTCCACCGGATTTCATTAGAAAGGCGATGACACGATCTTTGACTCGCCGGCAATTGATCTCGTCACTCTCGTCTCACGCGTTTCACTCTTTTATTTCGCTACTCCATTGCCGCCACCCCCCCTCCTTTTTCTGTTTCCTGTTCAACAGAAACATTGTCCCATTGTCAATTAATCTTCCCTAATCTGGTGGACGGGAGCGCTCATAATAGCCCAGAAGTCCGATAAGCTACAATGGCGTCGGTCGCTGTTTGCCGCGCGTTTATATTATTCATTTTCCGTTTTATCGGGAGCATTTGTATTCATTAGGCCGCCGACCAAAAGCGATCCTCATTTGGTTGGCGGCTCCTGCGAGAATGGCACCGAAGGCGAGCGCGACAAGGACGTGACGAATGGGTGAAAAGTTTCGTTCTCTCTCTGAATTCTCCCATTCTCCTCCTATCCTACCCACCACCCCCACCTTTTCCCCTTTTCCATCCGTACACGTACTCCTCGTCCGTTTGCAAAACGCTCGAGTGGAGAGTTTGAATGGGAATGTCGCCGTTAGGTTCGGTTTAGTGTTTTTAATCTCTTCTCTTTCTTACCTGGCGTCCTCAAAGCGTTCGTCGAATGGGTTTCCCTTTACGGACCCCTATCAAAAGGATTCCCAAAGACCGTGGGAGTGCCGCTTAATGGCTGTGAAAACGCAGAGCGCTCTTCACGCACCTCCCCCCCCCCCCCTGTGTCTTCCCGTCACGTCATCTCTTCCCACCACGCAAGGTCCCCAACAGGATTCATCTTTGGTTCTCGTTAAAGAAATAATTTAATTATGTTGTTAGAAAATTAATTTTTAATAAAGTGAATACTAGAATGCAAACTAGAAAAATAATTGGTTTATTTATTACAAAGGATCTTCGAGATGGTAGAAGCTATTTTCAACATCTTAAAAAGTTCAAGATAAAAGTAGATAGCCTTGTGTGGATATTAGCAATAGATCAGAGAAAAAAAACTTCTTGTCCACATTTATTTATTTACTTATCTGGATGTACATTTCGGCACCTCGTGGTCATCGTCAGCGGACATATCACTGATAGTATATTTTTTATATTATTTAATGGCCCCATCTGATTGGTTTGTCTATAACCCCCGTTTTTAGATTATGACGACATTTTATATAGTTATGTTTTCTGATTGGCTAAGAAATTTATTTAACTGTACGAGGTGCTACCGAAAATTCCCCGAAATTGTTTTATTCTGACCGAACCGTAAGAGGTACGAAGTTTTGCCGATAGATGATGTTAGGGGTACATTTCAGCTGTAAATTTGAGTGTCATCGTATGCTCACGTGATTTTGAGTTTGAGCTGTTTTTATCGCTCTTTGTGTTGGTCGTGTTGCGATTCTTGATATTAAAGCTGAAGAAAATTGCGACTGAAATCCAGAGACTGTTGAAGGAGGTTTCAGGCCAAACCCAAACATTTGAGTGGTTTAAGCGTTTCAAAGATGGTCGGGAGTCTGTGGAGGACGACAAGCATTCTGGTCGACCGTCAACAAGTACAACTCTGGAAATGATCACGAAATTGCGTGACGTGATCCGGAGAGGACCGAAGTCAGACCATCCACGATGTTGTGATCACCTTGGACTGTCGTAGAGGACGTTTTCAGACGAATGAGGGAAAACATAAGGCGCAAAAGGCCAGAGATGTGGAAAAAGAATGACTGGCTTATCCATCATGACAATGCTCTGGCTCACACATCGCTCGCTGTAAGGGACTTCCTCAACATGACCACTGTCCCATGGCACCCTGCGATTTCTACCGCTTCCGAAAATTGAAATTGATGTTAAAAGGGCGGCGATTTGACTCCATTGAAGTGATCCAAGCGGAATCGCAGGTGTTAAACATGCTCCAACCTGGGAGCTTTCAGGAGTGGGAACATCGAGGTGAAAATTAAAAGATCGGGTAAGTTCCGTACTTTATCGAGGTACATTTCGGGAAATTTTGGGTAGCACCTCGTATGTGTTCTCTTATCTGTTGTATTCTGCTGACTGATGGCACGAAATGGCTGAAATGTATAACACATCCAGACAAATAAAAAAATAAATTGTCTGTTACCTCCCCCCCCCCCATACAATTTCAAAATGAGTGGAGATACAACAAATCTGTTACAGGGAACATATAGGAAGTTAGGTAAGGGCTAAACAATGGTGGTGTCAAAAAATAATCGAAAAATTATTACCTGTGTTTGGAGACAATCTCCAGTTTATTATTATTATTATTATTATTATTATTATTATTATCATCATCGGTGGTGTCAAATTTGACCTTTGACCTCGAATTTTGCACCTTGCAACTTTGTAACCGTTACAGGTAGAGAAAAATTCCCAATTGTCCAGTTGTAGAGCTGAAAATGCTGATTTACAAGATTAAAAATACGCGTTTATCAACCAAAAAAAAAAAAAGATTAAAAATAAGCGTAAAAATAAACCCACTACAACAAATTGAAATTTCAGTGTACAAGCTACATTCCTCAATGTAGTGTCCTTCCGCAACTGTGCATGATATTTCACAGAACCCATCAGATTTAACTTAATGAAGAGTGTTTATCTTTACAAGCCTGCTGAATTCGTTGTTTCAATTCTCTTACTGATGCTGGTACAGTGGCATGCAGCTTGTCCTTGATGTATCCCCAAAGGAAAAAAAAACATCAAGTGGTGGCCAATTAACTGAACCTCGATATGGAAACATGTCATCCAGTCGTTGACGTCCCACCAAGATGCCATTCCATAGTCCACGCCATACGTTTATTTTCCAGTTAGGCTTGAACACTGAAATTTCATTTTTTTTTTTAAATCAGCGTTACAAATTGGTTACAAATCAGCAAAATTCGAGGTCAGAGGTCAAATTTGACACCACCGTTGTTTAGCCCCTACCTAACTTCCTATGCTGCCTAAAAAAGATTCGTTGTATCTCCACTCGTTTTGAAATTGTATGGGGGAGGGGGTACAGACTTTTGACTCATCCTATTTATGTGAACAAGATGTTTTTTTTTTTCTGTTTTATTAAACAGTTCGTTACTGAATTCTACATTTCCGTCTGACCGCACTTTTTTTTTAAGGTGCGGGACATAAGATATATGAAATGAACGTATCTTTCATCACTGATGACGAATATTGCATCTATCTATAAAATGATGAGTCATAGCAAAATGGAACCAAACAGTTTATAGTAAACAGAAAGGAATACATTTTCTGACGGATACTATCAAAATATAATTATGATACTCGATAATGAGTATCTCAATATATAACAAGTCGATTAAAAGGCTGTATCGCTACATTTGTGATCAAAAGAAGAATGTCAAAGCGTCGATAGTGTTACAAGGTGCTGCATATAAATACAGGGCAGTACTGCCGAGTAGCCTATCCGCTCATACATTGTTACATCATCATATTTCGACCATTGTTAATCATATTTCTACCACTAATAAGCCCTAAATTTGATTAGCAATGGTCGAAATATGATGATGTAATAATGTATGAGCGGATAGGCTACCCGGCAGTACTGCCTTGTATTATTTGCAGCACCCTCTATACATAAATCACTTGTTTTCATTATGAACATGCAGGGCATTTTTCCTAATTTCTTAAAGTTTATCACCTGGCCAGTCGCTGCAATGGCAACTCCATTGCGCATTCGATTGTGAGCCATTGCGGAATCGCTGTGAAGGTTGAAATAGCGAGCAGAGGACTTAAAACTCTTAAAATGGGGATTATTCTAGAACCCTTGAAAAGCTGGTTTGTTTAAATGAGACTAATACAAAAATCCAAGAAAAAGTGTTTGTTGTTCTTTATTTTTTGTTTAACGCATGCGCTTTTGTTTAATTTTGGGCCGATGCAAATGAACCGCTGTAGTCGTCGTGTAATTCATTCCGATTTAGGGATTGCGAGTGGAATGGGAGGGTTCGGAGTTTAATGAGAAGAGAGAAACTGCATACGATAAATATTGACGCAGCGCATTTTCATATCAGTTTTGGTGTTGAGAGGGATTGGCGAGCGATATTTTCAATAATCATTTGAAACGATAAAGTTCGATGGGCGTGATTAGATTGTGTTGGGTCCGTGTCCGATCGTTGGCACAGATGGTCCCTGGGGATTATTAAGAGGGTTAACGGGGATGGAGTTAGGCCTTGGCAAGGAAGAGTGGATGGAGGGCCTGCTGCTGTGATTTTCCGAAGCGATTGCCAATAGGGCCATCATTCATCCAGGGCGGGGTATCGGTGAAAAGGGGTTATCTCGCCCGTTGTCAATTCTGTCTGATTAGTGTTTCGCACATTCGAGGGGGGATAATAAAGTTAACGCGACTGGTGTAAACAACAAACGAAGGAGGAGGAGGAGGAGGAGGAGGAGGAGGAGCTGGAATTGGGCCTTGTTCCGAGAGAGTTATTTGGTGGAAGGGTAGGGTGTCGGCCTTCGGGAGGTGCATGGGAGGAGAAGATGACCGCAAACAATTATGCGACGCAAAGACGAGGGAGTTCCAATTAGAAGAGCGTGCTGCGTTAGAGATGGCGAAATTGTGCTGGAAACTGTAATCGGCGGAAAATGAGGTCATTTCTTTGATTAACGAAGTTTCAGAGATAAAACAATTGGACAATTACGTACATGGGAAGGAAGCGCTCATCTATACCTTTTTGATGATGATGAAGTTTGAAAATGAAATAATTTGTCTTCTTTGATTAAAGTGACAAGATAAATAACGTCTTGAGATGATGACTATCTTCTTTGTATGGGATGGAATTCAGCTTCTTTTGGATCATCTTCAACCGGTGTTCCTCTCAAATATTATTACTCATTGCACTATTGTGTTGAAATTATACAGGGTGAACTAAAACAAGGAGGACAAACTTCAGGAGGCGATTCCTGACCAGAAGAGGAACAAAAAATTTCTTATGAACATATGTCCGGAAATAGTAATTGTATCAAGGTTACAAAAGATGTTCAAAGTGGGCTCCTTGGCATGCAATGCAAGAGTTCAAACGTCGCCGAAAGATGATTGCAAACGTTTTGTGATTCGGGTGGTGCTATCTGTCGGGGTACTTTCATGGTACATCCGTGCGGTCTCCTGTGCCGATTGGATGTGCCTATAGTAGACTCAATAATAAGCATAACTTTGAAAAAAAGTCAAAATTGGACCAATCGTTATGAACTGAGGTATTAACTCATTATTCAATATGGCGTTTAAACATAAGAAAATAAACCATAGTGCAGTCAGGACTGGACCCAATCGAGCCTTCGCTATTGAACAAAAATTGTCAATTTTTATATTCCATTAAAATCTCACAAATCTGAAACATGATTCAAAAATTTCTGTTTATAATTTCATGTATTGTATATATAATGTAAACAAAATGTACTTCACTAGATGGATCCCGCGAAAAAATTTCTAATCAAGTCCCACACCGACTAGATCCAGCGAAGAGTGCAGCGAGTTAAACTTATTAACTCAACAAATGAGAGACATATCGCAACAATGGTATGGAATAGGAGATATCTATCTCATCGTATGTGGTTTCGCTACTTCAACTGAGGAACCCTAGAATTTTCAACGATGTTAAAAACAAGTCGATGTTAAATACTACTAGGTAACCACAAAGTTCTTGCCGATTGTATGTTGCCATAAAAGGAAATGATAGAAGATATGCAAATGAGTGTACAGTATGGTCCAAAATCTGTCATGGGGATCAGGAAGGTTAGCCTGTATAAATACAGGGCTGTTGGACTTAACATCAATCACATCTCGTGCAGAAGTGAAGACAAATGGAGGGATCGAAGGGGAGATGGTTAGGTGTTGTTTGCTTTATGACTTCAAGGTGGGCTTGTCAGCAGCAGCATCGAGTCGCCGAATATGTCTTGCGTTTGGGGGTGATGCTGTGAAGGAACGCACCGCAAGGCATTGGTTCCAGAAATTCAGTCGGGAGAATTAGCCATTTCTGATGAACCCCGTATTCTAATGTGTCTGGTGGACTAGACGCCAACTGACCAAACCATCACTGGGGGACCTGTATTCCCAGCATTTGGAACGTGTGCAACAGGCATTGCAGCAGAAAGAGCCAGCATTGGTGAATCGCAAAGGTGTACTCTTCCTTCATGACAATGCCTGGTCACATATGGCGCGGGTGGCCAGGGAAACCATAGAGTGGCTTGGCTGGGAAACTTTGTGTCATCCACCTTACTCACCAGATCTTGCTCCAACGGATTATCACTTTTTCCATTCTCTGGACAACAATCTTCGTGAAAAATCCTATACCAGTGACACAGATCTGCGAAAGGCACTCACATTATTTCTTTGAGTCCAAGACTGGCAAGTTTTACAGCCAGGGGATTGATCAACTGGAGACACGTTGGGAGAAGGTGCTAGATGCCAATGGGGATTACTTTGGGGACTAGCGATACGCTACTTTATCTGTACACCATTTTCTTTTCCGGAATTAAAAACGGCAAGAACTTTTGTAGTTACCTAGTAAATTTGCGAAGTCGCTTGTTCTATCGATTACAGTCAACCTTATTCCATTTTATTTTTTTGATTTTGACTTCAGATTCGGATAGAGTATCAAAAAGTAAATAGAAGTTATAATAGGCTCATATGTCCTACGTATATTCGGGAACATGGGCAAAATGTTGGTTAAAGTTAACTTTTTGGTTCTTTGAGCCTGGTATAACTTTTAGTTTTTGATGCTTTAGCCGAACCTGAAGTCAAAATTTAAAACTTCGAAAAAATTGCCAACCGAACGATCAGGTTCGCAAATCCAGTAACGATACTTTGAATGTTTTTATGGTAATGCAATACTATGCATTCTCAACTAATTTATGTAATTCATATCGAATACCATTTCACACCTTTTTCTCACGTACGACTTGTATACCATCACTATTTTATACACTATTCACCCATTTAAAACGTTTTAATTCATACACATTTAATTACATATCTCACTCAAACTTGCACATACATCCAGACATTTTATCAAAGACATTTACTCATTCATATTTTCACATTTAAATTCCTCAGAATACTTTGTAAGTTCGTTTTTGTCATGATGAGCTTGCGCATTCTCATCTGGTCTCTCTCTGAGTTCATTAGCCTTTATAAGAAAGTCGTCCAAGAAGTTGGAGAGTGTCAGTGCTTTTAGGTCATTTCTTCTGAGAAAAGCTTGACACTTTTGAAAGGCTGAAAATTCATCGTTTGTTCGTTCGATTGTTCAACTTTGTCGATTTATTGAAAGGCATTCGATTTACTTTCTACTTGAGAAGACGGGGAATTTTTTTTCTGGTTTCGTCGTCGCGGTGAGGTGATTAACCCTGATTGCTTTTTATACTCTTTCCTCCACCTCTCTCTCTTTTTTTTCATATTTAAGCTCATCGACATCAATGTGGGTTCATAAAACTAGGAACGATAAGGATAAAGAATGCTCTTCGTTCTCCTATTCTCAGACCCTCCAGCCGCCTACCCCACGATTGAATACTATTTCTGCCAACCCAGTCTACACCTCCTTTACCTTCCACTCGCTTTTTGTATAAATGCATAGAAAATCGCGGTATTCCGACAAAGTGAATGTTGAATTTTGAACGGCTCCGCCACGAGGGGGTTTCTCAGCTGAAGTAGTCCTCCTCCTCCTCCTCCTCCTCCTCCTCCTCTTCCCATTTCCCAGCCGACATTCGACGATTTCTTCTTCCCCGAGCGCAGTTTTTCATTCTATTTTGATAATTAAAACGGAGCAATTTCGCTCAAAAAATGGAAATCACGTGATTTGAATTCATTCATAATAAGCGAGAGAGGGAGGGAAAGGCGCCTTTGAGGTTGAATCAATTTTTTCCTCTTAAAATACTGAAAAAAAATGGGGTCGGCTGGGATGTGGGATGGGAATGAATTCACTAAAGACGTCTTTTTTTACCGTGATTTTTAATTGTCGCCTTCATTTTTATTCTTTACCCTCCGCTTCTTTCTTTGGTTTTTTTTCCCCCCCCCCCGTTTTACCCGATTTTTTTTCCATTCCTTCCTCTTCTAAATGGACCCCCTCCCAATCTTAAGACTTACCTCCTACTTAACTAAGGCACTTGATAACGCAGCAAATACTTCATCTCTGTGCTGTTTGCTTCCAGAGAGAGCACGAATGCCAGAACTTGAGTTTGTGAAAATTCCCAAGGTGGCCGTTTTGCGAAATTCGAAAAGACCTTGTATGAAAATGAGCCAGTGTGTATGAACTAATTCGGACGTGATAAATAGGCAATAGCATTGACCACTGCGGCAGGTCATCGAGTCCAAGTAGGTCTTCGTGTGCTTCTTCACCGTGAGTTACTGTAATGTTTAACCGAATGAGACTGTCGCGCCATTGGCTATCCCCAGCCTCGAATATTCGAGTCGACGATGGTTTAGGAAACGCTTACTTTAGCATCGATAAAGCTGTAGACTTATTTTCCCATGACTTATTCATGGAAGGATTCTGTTAAAAATTTACTCTCTCTCGTTGTTCTATCGTAGCTCTTTGGATGGTGTCCTAAGGGAAAGCAAGCTGCTATTATCCTGATCTGATCACTTGTCAATGCGTCATAACACTACAACTCTTCGCTAAAAAATTAGCATATTTTTTTTCTTATAATGATCAGGCGCATTATTGTTAATTATTAAAAATGTTTTACAGTTAGAATTGTTTTATTTCAGAAACGTGAAAATTGGGCATCTGTGCTTCAAATTAACGTTTAATTGTTCAAGTTTAAACAATTACGAGAAGAAATGTGCCCATTTCAAAATTAACCCACTCACGACAAAAAAAAAAAAAAAAAAAAAAAAAAAAAAAAGCATGTGCGAAAACCCAAATAATAATTGTGAATTACAAATGATAACATTCCAGAAGTTATACAATAAGGCAAGGTATTCTATGTTACTTAATCTCTGTAACAATATTAAGTCTAAAGTTTAGTCTTCTGACGTTAATACTTTTGTGGCATCAACTTTGGCAGAAAGCACCGCACGAACACGTCTAGGCATTGAGAAAATCAGTTTCTCGTATTCATCAGGAATGATTTCGTCCCACATTGCTCGAAGCAGGCTCTTTATCTCTGCTACATTTGAAGGTTTCGACTTCTGGAGCCTTTTCTTCATTCTCTCCCACAGTGATTCTATTGGATTCAAGTCGGGGGAGTTAGCAGGCCACGGAAGCCTTGTAATGTGATGACTATCCAGCCATTCTGTGGGCAGCTGCCAAATTATGTTGAAAAGTGATCTATTCTCCATCTGTATCTTCGAACTTCTCCATTGATGGAATCAAGTAGTAATCGAGTAGTTCACAGTAAACATCAGAAGTTACAGTTCCATTGATGAAGGCTAAACGTCCAACTCCTGCAGATGTCATACATCCGCAAATCTTACACTGGCCTCGAATTTCACGAGCGATTCAGGCATTCTTCTCTGTAAGCTTCTGACATATTTCTCCAAACACTAGGCCCTTATCGCCGAATGCTACGCAGAACCGGGACTCATCACTAAACATCAGATGACCAGTTCACACGTTCCTTGCACCATGCTACTTGTCGTTTCTTCTGTGTGGCACTCAAGAGCGGTTTACGTTTGGGTACTCTGGACTCAAATTTCAAGGCGTGTAGTCGTCTGAGAGCCGTCCGCGTTGACACGTTGGTTCTATATTTTCTCCGCTCTTGATTCAGAGATGAAACTGAAGCAAACCGGTTGATTTTGGTAAATCTTCCGCAATACTGCATCCTATCTTTTTGTTGTTTTTGGCTTTCTTCCGCAATTTTTCCGTTTGTTGTCGGCGTTTTAATCCTGTGAAATTAAAGCTTGAGTTTGTTTTGAGCGTACAAAGTTCTAATTCTTTCCTTAATTTCGCTCGAAATGTCTTTCCTACGTCCCTTTTGTGATTTACAGCAAGAGAATGAACTACTATTGAAAAATCGCTTGAATATATAAAGAAAATGACTCAAAATGTTCGGTTATGCTAATTTTTTTTGTCACGTGTTATTGCATATGCTTTTTTTTTGTCCTGCGTAGGCATTTTTCATTGGCTAGAAATTTTATTCAACTTTCATAAAGTTGAAAAGCTAAACGTTAAATCAGAGATGTTATAGTTTCATCTATAATGAAGGAAAAGTTCCTAATTACACAACACATGTAATAATTAACTGCTAATTACACAACACGAAGTATGCTAATTTTTTGGTGAGTATTTGTAAAGTGGCACCACTTACGTTTCGTGTCGCAGGTGATAAAATAAACACATTTGATGTTATATTATGTCCTTTGTTTCGTGTTCGTTTTAATTTGGCATAGGCAGGGGGCCAAAAATGTATACACGCTTCAGCAGATTATAGAATATTTTCCTCTTTAACACTCCTGGGGGGGGGGGGGGGGGGGGGAAGGGATTTTAAAGAAGTCGAGACGCCGCAATCCCACTGGGTGTTTTGGTCAGCGTTCATTCACTTTAAGGATCTGTTGTAATTTTAGAAATTAAATCTGTTGTACTCATCCCTTGCAACTTTTATACAGGTTTCTCTCTTTTAGAAATGTGGATATTTTTTTTGCGCTCTCTGTTTATCTTGTGACTTCGTTTTCATTCCCATGATGACTATAAACTGATGTTGTATACAAGATGTGTCTAAAAAGCTCGGTGAATGGTAATCAGAAAACAAAGAAAAGAGAAGATAGAAGCAAACTTCCTTTATTGACCTTCAAAGTAATCGCCATTGGCTACAATACACTTTTGATAACGTTTGTAAAGCTGTTGAACACGGTTAGCGAAGGCTTTCTTTTGGAATCGCTCGAAGCGTTGATGTTCAATATGTCTGCAAAATGTTGCCACCCTTTCAAGCGGGGAAACAAGTGTTTGCAAGCGCCAAATCTGGAAAGTGCGATGGATCTCCTTAGCCATGAAGTTGCGCACACGGATCATACAGTGCGGGCGGGTTTTGTCAAACAAATCATTGCTACACATTTTCTCTCAGATTGTATTCCGTACCAACATTCCATGAGTTTCCGTCCCTATTTTCCTCAATTTGTAAGAAAATAGATGTTCACGCGTTGTCCCATTCTGCACGTAGTTACTGGCCGCAACAGGCAAATCTGTTCAGCTTACTTACTGTTTTCCACGCTAGGTGGTGCTTCACGATACGTCTCTCACATTACAGTAACTAGACAAGATATTGGTCCATTTACCGAACTTTTTAGACGCACCTTATGTTTAAGATAAGATTACAAGATCAACTGTCAGATTGGGATTCCTGGCGAAAGTAGAATAGGGAGTGGGATGTTACGTTTTTGCGTTTGACTGATATATGCGAAATTAAAAAAAAAACAAAACAAAAAAAAAAAAAACCTTTTGGAGTGACGAATGTTGTTCATTTTGATCTTAGCAATTTCAGTACCGACTTCGGTTTTCGGCTTTCCTCTCGCTTCGTTGTAGGAAAGCCGTACCGCCCGATCGGGGGTTGCTTTCCTCCGGCGCCGAAAAGGCCTCGCTATTGCAAGCGGCATCATTCAGTGCTTCAACTAACCACCAGAATAGGATAGAGTTGAAATGAATATTATCGCCTATTACCCTATTATGCGCATTCCTAAGCTCTTAAGTGGAATTTCACTAGAGCTCTCAAATCTGAGCTTAAAGGCTTACAGCCAATCGCGACTCATTTGGCAACAAGTTTTGGCGAAAAGTGTTTGTTTGTTAAACAAATCTACAGTTTTATTCCAATCTTGATGAAATTTTTGCATACTTGATCTTCAAAGCAAGCGGAAGATCAATGTCTACCTGAGATTTCGAAAAACTAATAATTATCGATAATCGATATTCATAATGATGGCAAGGCATAGTAATAAGAGGTATCTCATGACCAACAATGCAAGGCAAAGTTTGTGCAATATAAATGAGGTTCATTCCACCCCTGCGAATTATAAAACAAAGTTGAATGCATAGAACTCCTGTTGTTCGGGATTTTCTTAGAATTGATAGTTCTTAGAATGTAACATTTTCTTGAAAATCTTTAAAAATGAGCAGTAATTTGAGATAATGGAGAATTAGCAGACTATTGAGAAAGAGTGGAAAGGTAATAGAAGAAGCAGTCCCTTCGCTCGGGTGACCGTTGATGACAGCCAATAACAAAGCACACATCAACTCGACTCTTCAAATCAACAAGCATACTGTATTATGCTCTATAATAATCGTTCGAAGGATATATGTTAATTCATATCTATCGAAATGCCACCAAAGAAATGAATGAATATTAGTCAGAAAGACAAAAAAAATATCCGGGCGTCGGAAACATCTGAAAAACGTGAGCTTCGTCTACAGTACGAAATTGTAGAATTACTGAACGCCAATTTGAGTTATTATTTAACTTCTTGAGGTTGTTCTGTTTATCTACAACTGGAATTATCCTGGGCAACGCCGAGTGCCTTTGCTAGTGAAAATAAAATAAAATAAAAACTATTACCAACCAAACTAACGTTAGGACGTTAATACCGACCAACCCAACCAACCAACCAAATATTTACAAACTTCCAATACATCGCTCTAGAAATAATGACCAAAAATGCCGGATTGCGTAAATCTTTTATACCGGGTGATCCAAAAGTGTGTTAAGTTTTTTTTACATTTTTTCATGAAACTTTGTATAACAATTCTTCGATAACAATTTGTATTTTATGATACATCGGTTACGGATTCAATGTGTTTGACGAATCCGTAACCGATGCATCATAAAACGCAAATTGTTATCGAAGAATTGTTATACAGAGTTTCATGAAAAAATGTAAAAAAAAAAGTAACATACTTTTGGATCACCCGGTTTATATCTTAATTGCACTGTATCTCGGCCTTCTAGAAACTTCCAGGCCTAAACATGGAAAAGATAAAACATTATTATGTTTTTCTGGTGGTGCTCAAAGCCAGCTAGAAAAACGGGCCCTGACCAACACCACCTCTACTCAAAGCCTGAGCGCGAAAACGTCATACATTGTTACATGACCTACTGTAGGGTATTGTTAATGTATTGTTAATGTAGAAATATGATTGCCAAAAATTGCAACCTGACTTTCATTCAATTGGACAACGGTGTAATCAAAACCAAATGTTTACCAATGACAAATGCCACATATTACATACTCCCTCAAGAAGACTATTTGTAAATTTAATTACACTTTAAATGGTTCTAAATTACCACAAAAAAACAGTTACTAAGGATCTAGGTGTCATCTTTAATTCCAAATTAAGTTTTGTTGATCACATCAATTCTATAACTTCTAAGGCCTATCGAGATTCCTATTTTATTATTAGAAATTCCTTAAGTTTTAATAATGCTGACTTTCCCATTTATAATACCTTAGTCAGATCTACATTAGAATATGCCTCTGTTGTTTGGTCTCCTTATCATGTCAAAATGCAATTATGTTTAGAAGAAGTACAGTCAGATTTCTTACGTACACTTTTTAGATTTTTTCATCCTACTTTTTTTTTTAATAATAATAGATGTGTGTCTAATAATTATCTCCGAAATGTTTTTAAATGTGACAAATTAATAAACAGACGAAATATACTTGATCTCTGTTACCTTTCTAAATTCTGTTAATCTACGTGTACCTAAGTTAAATTCTAGAAACAAAGACATACAGGGTGTTTCTAAATTATCTCCCGTATTCTGCATGTTTATTACTCAAAAACTATTACAGATTTTAACGTTATTTTTTTATTCACAAAGAAAAACTCAAAAAGTTTCTTAGCATGCCT